>PVLC010014155.1:8190-39957 GCA_004027655.1 Graphiurus murinus | reverse complement strand
CTTTGGAAAGATTAACAAGATAGATCAACCCTTAGCCAACTAACCAAAAGAAAGAGAGTAAATCCAAATTATTAAAATCAGAAATGAAAAAGAAAATATCACCTCAGACAGTGGGGAAATCCAGAGGATCATCAGAAACTATTTCAAAAATTTATATTCCAATAAATTAGAAAATATAGAAGAAATCGACAGAGTGGCATGCAAAGAGATAAAAATATTAATAAAAAGTTTTCCATAAAAGAAAAGTCTAGGTCCAGATTGATTCCTCAGAAAATTGGAGATGCATCTTCCATATGATCCAGCTATACCACTCTTCGGTAACTTTCCGTAGGAATTGAAATCAGAATATTATAGTAATATAATAGTTGTATACATAGTATTACAGTAGTATACAGCAACACAATTCTCAATAGTCAAGTTATGGAACTAACCTAGGTGTCCATCAACAGCTGAATGTATTACAAAATTGTGGAATGTACATACAATGGAATTCTACTCAGCAATTAACAAAAGAAAATAATGTAATTTACAGGAAAATGGAAGGATCTGGAAGACATTAGGTTCAGTGAGATTAGCCAGTCACAGAAACTCCATAAGTAGAAGTGAAACAGCATATGTAGAAGTAAGGGAGTAATCGGGATACCAGAGGGACTTCAGATAATGGAAAAGCATCTCCAGTAGAGAGAAGGAGGTGGTCTAGGGAAAGGAGGAGGGAAAGAGGGAGAGTCAATGAAGGAAACACTTCCATTGACATTATTCACATATGTGAAAATACTGATGCCAATCTCAATGTCACGTATAGGGAAAGGGAAAGGGATTGGGGAGGGAACCAGGGGAAAGCCCACCAAGTGCTGTGTGCATGAATCACTAGGAACTGTATTATGGTGTAAGATTACAGCACACCAATAAAAGTATAAAAAATAGAGGTGGGGCATAGCTCAGAGGTAGAATGACCCTGGGTTCAATCCCTAGCAAAACACACACACATGCACGCGCACGCGCACACACACACACACACACACACACTATTGGTAAAAGTATATCTGAAATAAAACAAAATAAAAACAAAATATTTATCAAGAGAATGTACATAACAAAAAATAAGAAATAAATGTAAACATATCATAACTACAATAAAAGTAAACTCACTGATGACAAGGTAGTGACTTTCAGAATGGATAATAACAAAATTCCAGCAATGTACTTTTAAAGGATTATCCCTAAAGCATATCAACACAGGAATTCTGAAAATAGGTGAATGGAAAAACCACTGTAAGCAAATGCAACATGACAAAGTAGTCAATCTCTGAGGCAAAAAGCATTTTTGGTGCCGGGCGTGGTGGCGCACGCTTGTAATCCCAGCATTCGGGAGGCTGAGACCAGAGGATCCGGGTTCGAGGCTAGCCTCAGCTACCTAGTGAGGCACTCCGCAACTTAGCGAGACTCAGTTTCAAAATAAAGAATAAAAAATTTAGGGCTGGGGGTATATCTCAGAGGTAGAATGCCTCTGAGTTCAATCCCCAGTACCACCAAAAAAAAAAAAGCATTTCTGGTGATGAGAAAAATGGTTATTTCATTAATCACACATTAAATATAAATATACCTACTATGTACCAGATGATGTTTTAAAAACATAGTTCTATATAAAGTACTCTTTGCCTTTATAACTACATTCTCATAAATACACAAGAAGAAAAAAGACAATAACCAAAATGATAAGTTATATAGGCTATTAGCCAATAATAACTACTTCTACTTTGGGGAACTCTAAAACAAGGAAAAGGACAGAAAGCTAGGTGCAGGAGTTTCCACTTTAAATACAGTAGTCAGGAAAGACATTGCTGAAAAGATGTCACTCAAAGAAAGGAAAGCAGGGAGCAAGTCACATGACTATCTGCAGAAAGACTCTTGTGAGAAGAAGCCAAGGTCACAGCCAAGGCCCAGAGGAGAGGGTTCACCTCTGGCCCTGGAGTTTGAGAGACAGCACATCACATCTGACTCAGGGCTGACACATCTGGTGGAGAGTTTCCAGTGGTGCAGAGGTAGAAGTTGGGGCGTTAGAGTCTAGTAAAATGATCCAGGAGAGAGAAGATAGTGACTGGGATGGGAATGGCAACAATGAACATGGAGTTAAGTGGTCAGCAACTCAACATATTCAAAATAAGGCACAGCAAAGGACAGGATGCAGGAAGCCATGATTCCAGCATTTTATCTGATCTGCCAGAAGCATGAAGCTGGTGCTAAATGAGATAGGGAATAGCAGGTTAAAAATAAGAAAAAATTCATCAGATTGACACAAAACTCTTCTGTTTGCATACACCTTACAATATAGTCTCTAAGTACATATATTAATAAATACCCCTATTAGAAGGAGAAATTGACAAATCAAAAGTCATTTAGAGAGATTTAATATAATTATCTCAATATTCTAAGAATTCAAAAAATATCAAAGAATAAATAATATTTTAAAAACATCAAGCCTCAATCTAATTGATGTATGCAGAGTCCTGCATCTAATAATTAAAATCTGCCATTAAATACCCAGCTGATTTAAGATATACTTCTTTTTTATACCTGTGTTGGTATATTATAATTATACATCATAAAAGATACCTATACTTCTCTGAGCATCCGCATCTTTATTCATAACGTGGGGGTGAGAATTGATGAAACCTCTAGTGATATTTAAAACAAATATTAAATATAAAAGCAATTGAGATATTACATAGTGCCACATTTACAGATTGTAAAAACTTAACAGCTTCCATCAGCTCATACTTTAATAACTGTAAAGCATAGACACTACTCCCAAAGTTCTAGCTAAACTTTTTTAAACTGGATTTGAAAAACATTATACTCTCCAAAGACCATGCCAGCATATGTCTCATCCCACACACTCTCCTTACAATGTACGGTTGACATGCCTTCACAGGGAGGTCTCCTTGAACTTGAACAAACTTTCATAACTGCATTAACCAACAGAATGGGGGGAAGCGATCTTGCATGACTTTTCATAGTTTATAAAAATCAATATCTCTTTCTCTCAGTACACTTGACTTTGGAGTCTAGCCATCCTGTTGTGAAGGAGCCAAAGCCACATGTTCAGCCAAGCTAGGCTCCCAGCCAAAGTCAGACTCAACTTCTAGACATGTGAGGAAATAAGGCTTTAGAAGACTCTAACCCCCAGTCTTCAAATAGCCCATATGAGGCCAGGCATCAAGGAACAAAGATACCCTGCCATACCCTTCCTGAATTCCTGCCTTCAGAAACTGCAAGATAATAAATATTCATTATTTTTCAAGCTACTTAGTTTTGGATGGTTGTACACAACAGCAGCTCGCTAATACAACTTGATTTCCACAAATACTTCTATACTGCATTATAAGATAAAACAGCTCCTGTTTCCTCTCTTATTAGCATGTGGGATATCTTTAGCAGAGCTCATGAGGCAGAGCTGGCAGATTTTAAGAGAAAAGATATGTAAGAGAGACATTAAAATGTCTAAAGAATGCTTGCAAACTGGAGTTTTTGACTTGGGTATGAATGGGGCAAAGAAGGACGAGCTATTGAGAAACTTAACTTGTAAACTACCAAGCTGATAATACATCTTCAAGCCAGCCTTCCCATGGCAACTTTTTGTTCACGCACAGGCATGAAATATTTAGAATCGCTAGAACTCCACTAGGAAGGCTTTTATCCCTGCAAACGAGTTTGTAGCCAGAAGCTGCCTGCTGGCGCTGCAAGCAGGAAGACACCGTTTGTTCAATGCCAGAGTTTACTCTTTCACTGACTGACATACTCCAACCCATCTCCAAAGGCGCCTCTGCTTCTCTGACTGACACCTCCCAGGAAAAGGGGTTGTAATTGCCTCTTATTTCAGAATGGGAGGCTGGCAGAGGGTATTTGCTTTAGAGTGCCAGAGACCTTCCGCCAGGTGAGCATCACAGGCTCCATAGGAGGAGCATTTTAACTCAGCAGAAGAGACAAAAACAACAGGAATAAAGAATCTGGTGGGGCTGATGTGTTTCTGTCTGTTGTCCCAAGTGTTGTCTGTTCATTTTGCCCAGTTGCATGCAGGGACTCATTTAAAATATGTATAACAGATTTCATGACACTTTCTCTCTCTCTCTCTCTCTCTCTCTCTCTCTCTCTCTCTCTCTCTCTCTCTCTGGTGGTGTGTGTGTGTGTGTGTGTGTGTGTGTGTGTGTGTGTGTGTGTGTGGTGTGGTACTGGCGATTAAAGGATTCAGTGCCTCTGAAACTTTTTAAATTCAACAAAACATAAAAAAAAGAAGTCTCCAGACACTTTGAGGCATCATCCACAGAGAGTGCAAATCATCTCCAGGTGAGAACCCTGGGTCTATACAGAACCATTTTGTTTTCCATCATATACTGCCAAGATTCTTCACTGTAGTTTTAGAGTAATGATTTTTGCCTTCAGGTAATTATATTATAAGGCACTCTATTATAAATGCCACACCTCTTTCTTACATCCCCTGTATTGATACCATGCAGGTGAGCGGTAGCAGTACCCCTCCTTACATTGTTGTTTCCCTACCCATATTTCAGGCACTCTTGCTCTTTGACATTACTTCCAAATGAAATATTTGCAGAAAAGCATTTATTTCAGGCTCTGCTTCCAAGGAAACCCAAGCTAAGTCACTCCTATAAAAATCTAGAAGAATATAGGTACTTTTGTGCTAAATTATGTGTCAACTGAAAATAAAGCAAAATAATAATAACTCTAAAGAATTGATGTTCTGTGGAGAGGAGGTAGTATATTTGGACATGTTTGTTTCTCTATTAGCCACAGTGAGTTGCTCAATAAATAATTACTAACTAAATTAATATAAAACATTTTAGCTTTTATCTCCTCTTTACCTTTTTCACCATTACTATTTTGATTTTATAGGCCAATAGTTAGGTAACAACAATGATTGAAGCACTTTCTTTGAAATCAAAATAGTTAATCACTTTCTTGTCCTTAGGTGTGAGACAGGAAGCAGAAGCATGACAAATTTCCAAGTTGGGTGCATGAAGGAAACTTTGTCAAGTTACGATTTTCATTCCCCTTTTCCCTTTAAGGGGAAACATTGAAGGAGAACAAACTTCTGAATTAATTTTTCTCTGAATTTTCCAGGTGTGACAATACAACTGTTCCCTAGTGTTTCTGGAATGTATCCTGAGATTTGTTTTGTTGTGTTTATTTGTCTGCCATGATCACAATGGTTTTTCTGCAACATTAGAACTTTCATAATGGAAGTTAGCAAAGCTCCAATTTCCTGGTTTCATGGACCACATATGGTTAATCTCACAAGAGGAACAGTATGGAAAGGGAATATGGTACAATGCCATTTGCTGATTTAAATTTTTTTAAAGCATGAAATATAAAGAAAATATATATCTATATATATATCTATATATATATATATCACTTAATAGGTATAGGCTTATCATCTTATCTTGTTGAATAACAATTTTGACAAATATTTTCCTACATTTTGTTTATTACAACTCTCCAACAAGGAATTTCAGTTAAATAATCCCTAAGGATAAACAGAAAACAAGTCTCCACATATTTCTGGTGTTGGTTAACACAGTTCTTGAGGCTTACCGTTCTTATGCTACTTTCAAGATATTTGTTGAAGGAGAGAGGTCTTAGGAGAGGTATTTATCGTAAGCTAACTCAGTTCCAGCCACCAAAGTAATGTTGATACAAGATGGTGAGGCAGCTGACAAACATTGATCCTATTTTAAAGGATGGTTGCAGCCATTTCCCCCATTGCATTTTATCGGCAGAAGCATTCTGTCACAGCTGTCAAGGGTCCCCTACCTGAGCAAGTAACCGATCACAGTGATTTGTAAAAACTGACTTTAAACCCTGGCTCAGAGGGGCTGTATCTCAGGAAAGGTTCTTGGGAGATGTAAGGTTAAACTGATGGATCACTTGAATGGAAGCACGGTGATGTTCAATATCATTATTAACATCCCAAGGACAGGGAAGGAGCCTGGAAAGTGAGAAGGCAAAATATGCCAACATTGAAGATTGGATCTAGATCAAGAAGTGTGTGGCCTCGCAAGAATGCAAGTTGGGGTAATTAGGTGAAAGTGCACAATCAAAGAACAGGTGCCAGTAACTCACAATAGGAGAAGTGGTTTGCACTGGTAAACAATGTTTGTCCATAATCTACGGGTATTTTGCCAGTCCTTGGCTGAAATTTTAAAGATAATAAGTCCCACATGTGGAGTATGATAAATTTGTTTGTGCTACATAAAGACATTTATTCAATTTAAAGAACTATTCTTTTAAAGATATGATTATATCTTCCTTTTTTGGTCAGTTATATTAAATACAGTAAGTACTACTCTCATATTCTCTCTTTTTTCTGCATTTGCATCTTGGTACTTATAGTCATTCAAGGAAAGAAAAGGGTGAATGACTATCAACTAACCAGTCTCTAAATCTCTTCTTAAAGTTTCCTGACGTGTTAAATTGCAAACCATTGCACTTAAAAAAAAAAAAAAAAAAACCTTATACATGTCAAGTTTTTCAAGCTACAACTTAATTCTACTCTTAAATTCAATTCAGGGAGATCTGACACATTTACACAATATTCTCTAGCACTTTTCTGCCTTTCTTTTTCCGGACTACTTCTTGATCTTTCTCTAAAGATAAATACATAGGTCAGAAAACAAGAAAGACAAGCCATTCTACTGCTTTAGATATTTCTACCCCTAGTATTTATTATTTGCACATGTTAATGAACTTCCTGGATCAGGAAATAAGCAACTTGGTGAAGAATTCGATGAATATGTGAACTCATTAAGTAACAGAAGTCTGGAGAGCAAATAAAAAGGGAAGAGTAATGAGAAAGCCGTAGGAAGGAAAGGACATGTAAGAAATGGTACTGCTTAAATCAATAGATTTTCAGCCCAAATACTTACTCCCTTCGGTTCTAACTAACACATTCAAAATAGATGCAGGTTAAATGGAAAAGCTTTTCCACAACGTGCCTACTTTCCTTTCATAGAACTGGCATCCTAAATTAAGGCCTATTGTAGTCAGGGTGCCAGGCTCAAAGTTCTAGCACCAAAATGTCAAAGTGATTGCATTTGTGCATTAGCAGCCAAGCCTTTCTTTCCTTCTCCCTGGTATTTTTCCCTATACACTGATTCTATTCTTTAATAGAAAAAAAAAATAACTTTGCTACCCTTTTACATTTTTTTCTTTTGTATTATCATTGAAGACTGGATTTTTGTATGCTCATGACAAGACACCAATATTATTGTTGCACCAAACATGGTCCCAGCAGTGCTTGGGCAAACTTCGAAAGGTATTTATCTCCAGGTTAAAAATAGGGAAAAAAATTTTAGACATGTTATTTAAACTGAAGCTGTGGGCATATTAGAGCAAGTAATTCATTACATAAGGAAGTGCATGAGGTGTTGCATTTGGATCATTAGGTAAAATAGACCTTGTATCACTCCATGCTGTGTGGAACATTAGAAGGTGATATGCTCACTTGAGGAACCAGATTTTCACTACTGTTGTCATTCAGTGCCCCTCTCTCCCCCCATTCCCATCTCTCTATCTCTGTTTTTCTAATTTTCTCTCTCTTTACCTTTCTCTCTCTCTCTCTCAACTGGAGCCTTCTCAATCTAAATAACAATATACAATAATAATATGCATCTAATATAACTATATAGCTATAATATTTATAAAGTCTATAACTATAATATTTATAATATAACTATAATATTTATAAAGATATAAAAAATGAGAATGTGTGAAACTAGACTCCAGAGAGAACATTTTGCATGGTTACCACTGTTAGTTTTAGAACGATCATATGAAACAAATATAAGTTGCATATAATTCAATGTTGACATTTTTGTGTATTAGTTAGGAACTGGTTTCATGGCTATAATAGAGAGAACAGAAATGACACTAGTTTAAAGAAGACACAGTTTGTTTGTCTTGTATATAAAAGGTAGGTATGTAGGCTTCTATCCTTTTTCTCTGCCACCCTCAACGTTAGCTTTAGCTCCCATATACCACATTCATTCTATTCTGAATAGGGGATCCAATGCTTTTCTTTTTCAAACAACAGGAAACTTGCACATTTACTTTCAATAACACCTCACTAGCTAAACATTAGTTACACAGTCCACATATACCTTCAAAGAAGGCTGAGAAATTTAAACATTAATTGGGTAACCAAGTGCTTACCTTAAGTACAGATCGGTGTTCTGCTACAACTGTCAATTTTCAAACAAACAGACACACAACACAGGCAGAAATCCTTAGCAGGTACTTCTAAGGGAATTATACCTGGTTCTATTTGATATCCTATTGTGCTATTGCATTGAGTTAGAAATTAAAACAGCTACTTCCCAATATTTCATCATTCTCTGGATGCATAAAATCATTTTTCTTTATCAGCAATTGCTCAAACTGAATCATTATCTGTGACATTATGGAGATCTATATGGGCATATCCTCCCTTTACTTACATATCCTCATTGTGCTTTCTGTTTTCAGTACTTTCAGAATTTATATTCCCAGAAAACAGAAAATGTTAACAGTTTGAAAGAAGATAAATATATATATATTGGATGTGACCTAAAAAAAAAAAAAACTCACCTTTTTCATAGAAGTCACAGAATCTGTGGGAATAGCTTTTGTGGTACTCTCAATCAGTCCCTCTGAAAACAGTTGTCAAACATTCCAACTCTATGTCTGTGTTATGTAGCAAAAACATCATTTATAAGTTATGCCATGTTCTATAAAAGTCTAATTTAATAAATGTTTTCTTATGTATAATTTTAGAAGAAAGAGTCTTAGAGATATGAGAAATAAAGGATTCTCTCACAATCCTTATGACCTGCAGTAAGTCACTTAATTTCATTGTAAATCAGTTTCCTCCTTTACATACAGAGGAACACCAGGTATTCTACCTACCCTGTAGAGTTGTTGTGAAACCTAAATATATTTTACAAAATTTCTTGCTAAGTTAACAGAGGTAATTTTGCCAAGAAGAAAAGCATTTGGCCATCACTGTTACAACAAAAATGGTACAGTGTGGACACTGTAGCTACTCATGCCAAGGGTCAAAAATAGATGAGTTTAGAAGATTTTATACAAAAAAAATATACGTTATATATTTTAATACTTTGTTTTTCACAGCAAACTTGATCAGGAAGTACAGAGTTCTTATCCACTCCCTATCTCCCCTCACAACTTCCCCCATTGTCAGTGCCTCTACCAGAGTGATACACTTGAGGTAATTGATGAGCCTACTTTGATACATCATTGTCACATAAAATCCATAGTTTTCATTGGGGTTCACTCTTGATGATGTACATTCTGTGGGTTTTAACAAATGTATAATGACATATATCTATCATTATAGTATCAAATAGGACAATTTCGCTGCCCCAAAATCCTCTGTGCTGGTGTATGTATATACCATATTTTCGTTATCCATGCATATGTTGACAGACACCTAGGTTGGTTTCATAATTTGGCTATTGTGAATTGTGCTGCTGTAAACATGGATATGCATGTATCACTATAGTACTCATTCTACATTTTGAAAAACTCTTTTTATATTGTTCATCTTTCCTCCTCCTACCCCAATAGAATGTAAGCTTCAAGAGGGTGGGGGACTGGTGCCAGTTTGGGCCAATGTTGTATCCTGGTGACTGACACATATTTAAAAATTAATAAATATTTAACTTTAATTACTGACAGATCTTTTTTTTTTTAGAAAAACAGCAACAAGAGATAATTAAAAAGCCAGGCTCACAGCAGCAATACCCAACATAGTACCATTTCTTCATTCATGGTAAGGATCAACTATTACTGCAGAAAATGACAAAAGTTAAAATATTAGGCCAGGCATGGTGGTGCATGCTTAAAATCCCAGTACTTATGAGGCTGAGACAAGAGGATCATAGATTTGTGGTCAGCCTCAGCTACTTAGTGAGGCCCTCTGCAACTTAGTGCGACCCTGTTTCAAAATAAATAATAGAAAAAATACAGCTGGGGGTGTAGTTCAGAGGTAAAAGTCCCCTGGGTTCAATCCCCAGTGCTGAAAAAAAAAGATAAAATAATAATTTAAGACTGTAAAATAAAGGTGAGGAAAATAAGTCATAAGGAAGAAGAGGAAAATTACTATAACCCACAAGCATTACATATGTATGTATTTTATTAGTCTCAATAACATTATGAAGTAAATATTTATTCTTCTTTTAAAAGGAAAATATAACTTTGGTTACAGACATTAGATAGTGTCGGGGGCCTAGCCCGGCCAGAGAGACCCCGCCTCTAGATGGTGCCTGGCAGAGTGCCAGAAGTGGCTGCAGGTGGTATCATTCTAGGGTTGCGCCACGCCAGAGCGCATGCACCAGCACGCCCGGCTCGTGGCCGGCCCAGGTGAGAGCTGTATGAGACGCCTCGTGGCTTAGGCCCTGTGTGGCTTTAAGAGAGAACTGTATGAGACGCCTCATGGCTTAGGCCCTGTGTGGCTTTAAGAGCCTCCACCTCTCGCCCAAGAGAGAGTTGCTGGGGAGAGGCTGACTGGGTTGTTGCTGGAGAAGTTCTGGGAGGAAAGGTTGTTGGTTGCTAGTGGAAGGTGGATTCCTAGAGAGAGGGGTTATTGGGAGTCTGTTGGAAAGGCACTATTTGGAGAGATGGCTTCTGTGCTGTGTTTGTTACTGCTTGTGTAGTGCCCTCGATCCCAGAGAGAGAGGTATAATAAAGAGAGGTTTGAATCAGCAACATTCAGGCAGCATCTTTATTGGGGCCTCACGGTTGAGGGTTCAGCCTGGGGTTCCCGATAAGATAGCTTGTTCAATGCCCCATATTTAGTATGAATTTTATTTTAGCAGTAAAAAAATTTCATTTCAAACCTGATAGATTTCAAAAGCCAAAGAAGTAGAAAACAAAAAAGAAGGAAAATAAGATCAGCTCCTTTCAAAGAGAGATTAACTGAATCCAGAAGGAAAATAATGATGGTAGGAGAGAATATTTTATGACACTGAAATAGATGGAAAGTAAAGGGAAAACCTTTGACAAACCCAGTACAAGAGGGAGGGAAGAAAATCCATGAGAAACAGAAATAAAGGACTAGAGGTGAAACTGATGGAAAATGATCAGTAAATGAGGGACCAAAAAAGGGGGGAAATTGAACTTTGATACACATGGATTAGACATACCTAAAAATGAAAACACATAAACAGTAAAGTAACATCTCATGGAAGTTTCTGGAGGAACAAAGTAATTCTTTAGAAGTCAAAGACAAGCATTTTAAGGAAAAGAAGGAAAGAAAATTGAAAATTAACATATTAATATGTTCTTGGAAATACTTAGAGATAAGATGGCATGTAGTCCATTCCATGAAAATTGCCATTAAATAGTTTGTACAAAAATAAGGGCTCATACTCCACCACATATAGCCTCTGTGTATTAGCATAGGATGACAATGGCTAACTCCAGCAATGGGTATCACTTCTGGGTCTCTGAAGTCCCTCTACTGTTTGTGACAGTGACTCAGGGTGGACAGAATACATTTTGGAGTAAAACAGATCTATTCTTAACCCTAATCCATCATCAACTCATGTGCCCTTAGGCAAGTCTCAGCATATCTTTTAGAATCTGTCTTCTTACCCATAAAACATCTTGCTAGGTTCTGCCAGAATTAAATGAGATAATGCATGTCAAGTTTGGTCATGTGCCCAATAAACAGCACTGCTACTACTGCCTTCATGTTTGAACTACAAGGACTTAATTTTTCAAATGAAAGGAAGAGACTATAAATAGAGGAGAGATAGCTGTGTTCAAGACATGTTGACTTTTGAAATTAAGATCCTGGAGGACACAGTCATACAAATCAGGTATGCCTAGTCATACAGAGCATCTAAGCGTCCCTTTCAGAAAGTGGAATGAGCACTAGGTATACCTGAATACTCCTTAAATAGTGAAGGTGAGAACTGTGTCTAACTGGGAAACGAGGCTGTCTCTCTCCCACCCACTCAGCATATCAACCTATTCTAACAATAGCCTCCGCACACTGACTGCAAATCAAAACTTCTATTAGAAATTTCCAGCTTCTCCCTGAAGCTCTGCTGAACTGCATTTAGGGGTTGCAAATATATTTTTCTACTAACTCCATAACATATCAGTTCACTGACATTTACAGTCTGAACTTCCTCATGTTTTCTTGGTTTTCAGGGGAACAATGTACAGGAACATGCTGTTTGGCTTAAAATTTTGGTAGTGAGGTGATGTGTGCTGTTATCTTTCCCCTTCTTGGATTTTTCTTTTCATACTTAGTTTACTCACAGCCCTGTTGAATTTTTTTTTTCATATTTAGTTTACTCACAGCCCTGTGGGAGCTCAGTGAATAAATTCTCTCCTCTTCACCACCCATCTTAAGAGGTCCCTGGTGCTGAGGTGTTTAGGATAGAACATGAACTCTTTCAAGCCGCCAGGAGATTCCCAAAGGACCTAAGACATTAAATACAATGAGAAGGAAAAAAAAATGGTCGTGCAGCTTTCTGCTTACTTTGAAAGGCAAAATTTCCTTGTAAATACCTCTTTGAAAAGGAGTTGATTTCACTTTTTATTGCTACCACCATAATTCCATCCTGTGCTGTGACTGCTACATAGTCCTCAGAATGTTTTGTATTTTGAATTTTACCTTTTCAAAGCACCCTGCGCACAACTTGCAGATTATTCTTCTTAGCATGTAACTATCGTTAGATGTCTGCTCTCTGTCCATGCAGTAGCACAGCCTCATTTCAAGATTTGCTTCCCATTTATGTTTGTAAGCTCAGCTCCACTAACACCCTACACAAGCTCTAAACCGTTATACTGAATGACCTAGGAATGGTAGGGAAATAGAGTGCAAGCATAAAATACATTTATTCTTTCTGACCATTAAATTTGCTGCCAATGGTTCTTTCTCTTGCACAAAATAGCAAGCAGTTCCCATGGCTAACTTAGCTATTTGCAGATGATAAACAATCCTCTCGTTTCCTTCAGTCTCAACAACATTATTTTTTTAATAATGGAAAGTCCCCCAAACATGCTAATCATCTTCCATCCAGCCCCTTCCTCCCACCACAAGCTTCTTTTCCCTGTCCAGGTAGGTGAGTTTCTAGCTCAGAAGACTACAATGAGTGAAGAGCAACATGGACTACTACCTTCTCCCATCAAATACCACCCATGGCCCCTGAACCCACGGGATGACTGAGGAGGTAACAGCTTCAAGTCTTCAGTACTATCCAGGGTGGCTTTCAAAGCAATAGAGGAGTGTGAACCGGCTCTTTCTCTTGCTGAGGCTCTGCTCGCTTTTGAAGAAAAGCTTCCACTGAGTTCCTGATGGCCAGACATAAGCAGTTCCTCCTCTGCCTGGCTTCTTAGACTCCATCCCTCAGTCTCTGAGGTTCAGGCAGTTCATCCCAGCGCGGCTGTCTATCATGGTCGTTTTCTCCTCCAGGCAATCTTCTTGTGCAAGGTCCTTATTAAAATAACCCTTGGCCAACTCGTTCACCCACAAGCCCAGGAAATGTCACCTAGATCACTCACTCACAGGCAGTACCTATCCAGAAGGCATCCCACTCTATTTCTGTTCTGCTCCCTCATACTGAAACCACGGGAAACATATCAGGGCAACCACATGGCCCCCTTAAAGTTAAAAGTTAGAGATGTCCAGCTTACCTGGAGATGAAAAAGACTATTCCCTTTTCTTCCTGATGAATGGAGCTGACAAATTGAAAGCTCAAAGACAATTACAGCCGAGAAAATTCCTCATCCCACTATTTTGTTTCTCTTTCAAGTTTCAGAGGCTTCTGTTTGATAGCTGGTCACTGGTAGAATTGCTTTCATGATCTCTTAGCACACTCTGCAGAGGTCTATGGCAACTCAATTTAGAATGTTGGTAACTCATCCCTTATTGTAATATTCCAAGTATTTGGCGTCTCAACCAAAAATGAGACTAAATAATGCCATTTAAATATCTTGCCATAAAGCTGGGTGTGGTGGCACACGCTTGTAATTCCAGTACTTGGGAGGCTGACACAGGAGGATCCAGGTTTGCAGCCAGCCTCAACTACTTAGTGAGGCTCTCTGGAACGTAGTGAGACCCTGTTTCAAAATAAAGAATGAAAAATAGGACCAGGGGTGTAGCTTGGAGGTAGAATGCCTCTGGGTTCAATCCCCAGTGCCGCAAAAAATATATATATATAGATAGATATAGATATATAGATGATATATAGATATATAGATATAGATAATATAGATAGATAGATAGATAGATAGATAGATAGATAGATAGATAGATAGATATAGATAGATATAGATGTATATCTTGCTATACTAGGCTACTTGCAGTTGGCTTAGTGCTTTCAGTGTTTTCCTTTCTCGTTGCTTTACTTTGTGATCGCTCTAAAACCTTTGAACCTTTTCCAGAGATATATCTTAGAATGCACTCTCCATACCCACAAGTTGAAAATATTTTTTTTAAGAAACTTTTATTCCTTTCCTATGACATTCACATTCTTCCTTAGATTTTACTGATTTCTAGGACTCAAATGATTTGTTAAGTTGTTTTCCCTTTTTATGGATTATAAGTTTCTTGAAAAGTTGTTTCTTCACATTTATCTCTGTACTTTAAATCCTAAAGCTCACCAAGCCATGCATTCCTATACTCATAACTATTTTTGTTGATGAAGTTTTACTTCCATAGGACCTTCCAGAAGACCCAGCAAATCCACCCCTAGGTATATACCCAAGATAAAAGAAGTCATATGTCCACATAGTTACACATGAATGTTCATAGGAATATTATTGATAATAGCCCAAAATGGAAAACAACCAAATGCTCATTAGCATGAGAGTGAATAAACAAAACATGGGAGATCTATGCAATGAAATGCTGGTCAAAGATTTAAAAAAAAAAAAAAAGCACTGATACATGCTACCATACAAATAAAAGTCAAATATACCAACTAGAAAGAAGCTAGACACAAAAGATGATATATTGTATGATTCCATTTATATTAAGCATCCAGAAATACTACACTTATAGAAAATAATTTGGTAGTTGCCTGGGCTGGGGGTAAGAATAACTGTAAATGAGCATGAGAGATCTTATAGATGTATTGAAAATGTTCTAAAACTAGATTATAGCACAATCCAGTAAACTTAGAAGAACCACTGAATTGTACACTTAAAATGAGTGAATTTATGATATGTAAATTACACCTCAGTGAAGTTTTTTTTTTTTTTTTATAAACTGCTTGCTCAGTGGAATTAGGGTTATTTTTCTTGGATGTCAGCTTTTTACAGGTGTTAATGCTGCTGAAGCCTCGAACAGTTCAAAATAGGAGTGAACAGGGCCTCTGGGCCTCTGCCTGCTCACAGAGTCATAAACAAACATATTGCTTCCATATCAAAAGCCAGGATTCCTGAAATTTCACGCGAGGTCGGATCAGAGTTAGATTGAGTGCAGCTGCAATGCACCAATGGTTTTCTGGCAATGAAAAGAGCTGATGGTCTCCCCAAGTGTCTAGTTTAATAATAAAAAGTGACTTGGGCACTGAGCATTAAAATTTCCTCATAACCTGAAAATCTTTCCATTGTGGGACTTTAAACCTTAAATTGGATCATCCTAGCAAAGTAATTTAGAAATCAATCAGCTCCATGAGCAGAAAATGAAAAATGTGGGATCAATGTTTCCTCTAGATATTTAAAATAAAATCCTACTTTAAAAATGATCTATACCTTAGGCATTGGTAAATATATATGTTTCATGTAAGAGAATATATGCAATTCATTCATTAGTAGAGATGAGATTGAAGTTTTCACACAAAGCTTTAAGTGTCTTGTTTTATTAAGAAATAAATGCAACATTTCTAATTATTTTAACTTGTATTTTGAAACATTTTTACTATTTCCATTGTTAGGCAATCAACTATAGAAATCTATGTAAGTGAATTTGAATGAATTGTGATTTTGTCTCCAAAGAGCTTATACTAAGCATCCATTTATGAGCTCAGATTACAAAGGTAGTGGTTTGTGCTGCAAAAATCTCAGGGTTTAAATCATTTGCTAGCAACAGCAACCAAACATCGTAAAACTATTAATATTCAGAAGCATATATGCAAACACATAATTGATTTTTTATATTGTAATAACTCCAAACACTGTCTACAGAGTAATAATTACATACTAAGTTCAAAAGCAAAACGTATCAAAATCCTCAAACATTCACAGCCATTTCATTTCATGGTCAGTTATGCAAAGGTCACAGTAGCTGGTAGATTTAGTGTTTTGCACCTCCTATAGGCATCAGGATTTATACCTTAGGTTTAGCCAATTTCAAAAAAGAGGAATGCATAGCAGGAATGTCTAGCAGGAAGTGACTCTTTCTATTTAACTATGTTGATCACAAAAGAACAGCAGCTGACACCCAACCTACCTACACATTGATGCACTGGGTCCAAGGACTATTCATTGAGCACCTACTGGGTGCCAAGACTATAATAGGCAGGGTGATATCACAGTCATTCCCCTCATGAGGCTGACACTGTAGTGGATGGTATTTTAATCATCTACATAAAAGAGTTAATTTTTTCCCAAAGATAAGTTTCTTAGAGATATTAGGCAGATAATTCAATCATTATTTAATGAATAGATAATTGAAAATGATAGAGCATTTGGGATCATAACTCCAAATCTGGAAGTTGATTTTAACTTCAAGGATGAATAGTTTCCACAAGTTCTAGGTTCTAAGTTTCAGAGATTAATAGAAAGGAGGTACTGGGGATAGAACATGAGATGACTATTTCTCAGAGGAGGAATACTTCACTGTTATTTGGTCTGTCTCTGTAAGTCTGGGAACCAGACCTTCCTGCTATGTCCTGATCACCTTGAAACACCTCTTAGTCAGCTGACCAGAGAGGCTTTCTGCTCTCTGAATGTTTTCAAAACATAGCCTTCCTGGGCTTCTATCTCTTACAAGGTCACTGCTGCTTAGGTAATAAGAATATTCTTACACCAAGAAGGGGAAAGGAGTGTCAGGTTGATGTGTACAGAACAGCCCAGGTTCTCAGTTAAAACTTGTTAGTGCTGAGAACAATGGTCATTCTCAATAAACACTCACTAAGACTTAAACAGCAAATAATGCCATCAATAATGGCAAAGTTAGGAATCCATTTTTATCTTTAATGGGTTTTGTTAAGAAAATATATATTCAAAACCTAATATTTGGGAGGCTTAGACAGGAGGATTGCAGGTTCAAAATCAGTCGTGACAACTTAATAAGACTCTCAGCAACCTAGTAAGACCCTATTTCAAACTAAAATTTTTAAAAAAAGGTTAATAAAAAGTAGGGTGAGGGGTGTGGCTCAGAGGTAAAACTCCCTTGGGTTCAATCCCCAGTACAAAAAAAAACACCTTAGTATTTATATTCATTTTAAGCAAATGATTAAGAAGAGTGGGTTAGCAAATGGGGTTGGCAAATGAAAAAAAAAAAAAAAAAAAACCAGAATCCATTAAAAATCCAACCCCCTCTGTTTCCTACTGTAGTTTTCAAATTTGTATAAGACATTTATCACTAACCCTTTACATTTAACGAATACCATTATATAGATAAAATTAATTTCATACATCAAGGATGCAATAATGAAGAACTACATTTCAAACATGACTTTGAATTTACCTAAGGAAAATCCATTATTTTATCCTTCAATTACTACATAATTGACTTTTTAGCCGTGGTATAATTGATATCCTCATAAAAGACTTTCCATTAACCAATTCTGGAAATAAAGCTATTGTAATACTTCTATACAGGACTTGATTTCTCATGTAAATGCCTTTTGAGCTGCAAAATGCCTTTGCTTTCAAGAATACCTCTGTTTCATGAACTGTGACGAAGTGAAAGGTTTTTATGTGAACATTCTCTTGGTTAACCTTTGCCTGATACTGGCTTCAATGATTATCCCACTGAAAAATTACATCAAACATTTGTATTTGAGAAGTCAATTCCCCCCACCCCCACATATTGGAGGAGAGAGTGGGAGGAATTTACAGCTGGAAATTGAAGGGTAGAGTAGGTTTTGCTGAGAATAGTCTAGGATATTATCAATAGAAATAGGAAATTGCCTTTCAACATTATTATAGAGACATCCTACAGATTCCTGAATCATCAGGAAAAATAAAAACTAAGGGTGGGTCAATTGTGATAATGATTCTAGTTATTACTGCCAGTTAGAAATAAGTACTTTCACATTTATTTTTATACATTTGAGAGCTGAGTTTATTTTTAAATGTTGGAAAAGGTGGCTTTTATCAACCCACATAGTCTAGTCTTGATGAATCTTAATCAAGTTCTCCTCTCAAGACAGCATGGGCTTTGCAAATCTTTTGGTGACTACTCAAAGAGATCACTGTCCTAAAGAAAACCAGGATTTTTTTTTTTTTTCAAAAAAAAAAAAAGTACTTGTATTGCCACAATGGTGGCTTTAGCTTTAAAATGAAGGCAGTTTCTTAAGAGTAACCATATCAGACAGCAGAGGCTGGTTAATTTTATACCAAAAGCACAGAGTACAAAGCTTTTGGCTCTGCTTGGCTTGGATGTCACCAGGAGAGAGGTACAAAGCTGTTTTCTAAGTTCCCACCAAAAAGATAGATCCGTGGCCCTCCAGTTCTTTGCAAGAGCTCAACATGAAAAGGCAAACAACTTCAGCTCTCATATTAAATTTGAGTTATGATGCTATAGAGAAGCTGATATTTCCAGGAAGAGTTATAACAGCAGCAAAAAGGGCCATTTGCTTCCAACTTGGAAAGAGTGACTGCCCACCAGGGTCTCAGTACAGCCCACCTACCTGCAACTCTCAGCTTTTTGCACAAAATAGCAGCTCCTTACCATTCTGTGTCACTTAAAAAAAAAAAAAAAAAAAAAAAAAAGTACAGTCTTGAAGAGGTTTCTTGGTGTAACATTAGCAGTTAATCAGATAATTGCGAAACCTCTTGCCAATAGCCTGCAGCCATTCACTGTTCTGAATAATAAGTGGATTATTAATTTCTTCATCCTGGCCCCGAGTTCCTGTTCTGGCTCCCATCACTGCTTCTTGAGTCCCCGCTGTGTCAGCAGCTCTACTCCTATGCTTGGTTTCTCCACCCGTCCCATAAACCAAGATGCAAATCATTGCTGGTAGACCCCACAGGTAAATTCCTTCCAGTATTTAGAATGCTGAGATTGTGGGTTCTTTTTTTTTATTAGAAAATCTGTTTTCAATTGTTCCCAGGTATCAAAACCAGATCACAGTGGAAGAGAGTGGCTGATGACATTCATTTCTACAAAAAAATTATGGTTGTTTGGCAAAAAAAGTGACAGCCTACTGCTTATGGTCTCTTTGTTGCAGGAAGTTTGATTCCTTATTCTACCCTTGGTCTCTTAATTGAGCATATATTAATTAATAAATATTCTGATAAAGGCTTCAGTAAAAGTAATAAGATATGGTTTGCAGATATTCCAGTTTTATACAGGAGAGAAATATCTACATAGAACTTAAAATGTAAGCAAGAGTGATATCAATGCAAAATAGGAGGATACATTTGGAAAGATAAGTTAGGACCTGATTAAAGGCTACAAAAGCCAAGGTAATAAGCTCCAAAAAATGATATGAAATTTGTGTTGGGGGGCACTGAATGAAATATTTCACAGGAAGAATCAGTAGAGTATGGGGAAGTAGGAGAGCAAAAATAATTTAAAGGATCTTAAAAGTTTTTCAATATACCTTTCATATTAATATAAAATTATATTAAGCACTAAGCTATGCTCTCTAAAAATATTAGGACTAGCTTATGAGTGACTAAATTGGACAAAAGAAGGACAGGGGAATGGAGACACATTCCTATATGTAAAATGATAACTGTGACTCAAACAATTAATTTACTGTTATGTAGAACTATTAAGTAGCTTAAAAATAATTTACCTTTCCTTTCCCATATTGCAACTGAGGATATAAACTCAAAAGAGTGCGAATAGCAAAATTATGGAACCAACCTAGGTATCCATCAACAGAAAAATGAATTAAAAAATTATGGGATATACACACAATGAAATTCTATTCAGCAATAAAAAACAAAATAATGTCATTTGAAGGAAAATAGATGGACCTGGAGAACATTATGTTAAATGAGATTAGCCAGTCACAGAAAGTAAAGGGTCATATGTTTTCTTTCATATGCGGAATCAAGGAAGCAATCAGGATCCCAGAGATACTTCAGACGATAGAGGAAAAACTGCAATGGAGCCAGAAAGGTGGTCTAGAGGAAGGGGAGTGGGGGAAATCACTTCCAATGACTTTATGTATCTATGTGAGAATACCAATGCCAATCTCAATGACCTGTATGGGGAAGGGGAGGAAAAGGGAAGAGAGCTGGGGGTGGGGTGGGAGAGCCCACCGACTGCTGTGTGCATGTATGTCACCATTACCATGAACTACATTATGAGACTATAATGCACCAATAAATGTATTAAAAATAAATAAATACTAATAAAAAGAGGGCAAATGGCTTTTGCAGAGCGGAGTCAGACATGTAAGAATTGCTGAATCTACCCTCTAGAACAGCTCCAGAACCCACTGAAGCCACAGTTGTATTATGTGGTTTGATCTTCCATGATGGTAACAACCAAGATCAAAATCATTGCTCTTTTCCTTTACCACCATCCTAGCAAACTGGCAACCACCCATCTGCTGTCCTTGCCTCCAGCTTTAACTCACTTCACCAGGCTGATTTTTCACCAGGAGTGATTTTTCTGCATGTTAATCATGGCATTTTCCTCTGGAAAGCCCGTGGGTAAACTGTATTCTAAACTGAACTGAGTCTAGATGGACAGGCCAACACCTGTCCCTACTGATCACATCCCTGCCAAGTACTTTTCTTTACTGAACCTCCTACCTTCACTCCTTTCTCAGTTTCTGATCCAGCCAGACAGTTTAGCAGACATTCCAAAATAGTCTGTGACTTTATGCCTTTGCCATCTCCTTTTCCTCTGCCTGGACTACTTTTCCCAAATGAAAAGTAAAGAGGTGTCCAAGGTACCCTGAGAAGGCGCTATAGAATACAGAAGAGGTAGTGGCTTTTTCCATCTGCAATGCTTGGGCAAGGTTTCATATGGTGTTTCTTTGAACCCTTTGGGAGTCTCAATGATGAGAAGGTGTTTGACAAACAGATAAAATGGAGTTTAGGATTTACAGCTGCTTTTGAACTCAATGGCGGAGTAGTTATGACAGAGAACACATGGCCTGCCAAGTCAAAAATATTTATAATTCTGCCCTTTTATAGAAAAAGCTTGCCAATCCCTTTCTAACCTGTAAGCTCCTTGAGGTTAAAGACTATTTCTTTTCTATACTTTTATTCTTAGTACTTAGCATGCACTCAGCAAATGTTAGCATGTACTCAGCAAATGTTAGTTGAATCAATGAATAAAGATAGAACAATATTGCATATTCACTAGGTAAAGAGCAAGGAGGCAAATGGAACATATAAGAGAAAGTATCTTCAAAATATTGAGATGGAAAAATACACATGTTTGTGTGAGCTAGGCTGGCTCTCTCCATTAATATGGGAGCTGCTTATGGGCCAGAATTCGTTCTGCTTCTGACTCCGCATAGCTGAGGTTTTGCTTATCAGTGTTAGGATTGCATTTTTATAGAAGAACTCAAGTGCAATAGTTCAATGGAGATGAGGTAGAATGTCCCCAGAAATGGCAAACTTTCTGTGTGTATTTTCATAGCCAGCAATGCCAGGATTGAAGAAGAAGAGTCAAAAGCTCTCCAGGACCAACTACCCCAGGAGAAGCCACCCACATCATGTATGCCACACTCTATCCAAATGTCCTTAATGCAATAGTTCACAGCCTGAAGCATGAATTTATCTAAGGGAAATTGATTCCTAAATATAAAATTAAATACATCAAAGTTCACCAGGCAGACCAGAGAGAGACAGAAAGTAGATTTAATATTGTGTTTGGCCATCACAGCCCTGATCCATCTGCCACCATTTACCCAGAGGCCTTCAGAGCAGCAGAATGATGAGCAAAACTTTATTCCCTTGATGAATTTTTCAGAGCTGCCCTTAATGTTAGCATTTGCAAGACAAGAAATGATTACATTTGACTGGCCCTCAAAGAATCTCATCACTCAACAGGCAGCAACTGTGGGCAAGACAGAGCTAGGAGAGGCTTTGACCCAGCTCAAGCCATTCAGTCAACAAAATGTACTAGGCCAGAGGTGTAAGCGAGGCACCCCAGGATGGAAAATAAAACAGAGTATATCATCTTTATTCTTAAGTAACCCATACAGGAAATGGAGAAAGCAGGAAAAGAAAAATTCACAGCATGAAAATGAGTTCAAATTGAAGTGAGTGGGGAAACACTGAGAACTCTGAGAAGGGGCCCAGCATTCACTGAGAGGGAGGAGGAGCTTAAAGGATTCTTTGAGAATGGCATGGCTTGGCAGAGAAGAATGCATAAAGGGAGGCACATATTGATGAGCCTCGTCTGAAATCTCTGGCAAGGAGTAATGAGAGATGAGAGTGGTGAGACTTGTGCAGATAATTAATTGCTAGCAGGCTTTGGAGCACGTGCTGAGGAGCAGACTTCATAGAAAGAAGGTCTTGCAGTCAGAGCAATGTTACTTTGAAAATCATTTTCACATGCATCATTTCTTCACAGTGATCTTATTTCTCTAGATTGAAATCTTCCCTTTTTCCACTTCAGCTCCCTGCTTCATCTCATCCTCATCACATCACCCACTAACCTTCAGATATATGCTGAAATGTCACTTCTGGAAAAGCCTGCCCTGACTCCCAGACTAAGTCAGATCCCTGTTGTCCCATAATTTATTCCCAAAATACTGTGTAAAATCCCCAAGAAAGGCAATCCAGGGAGGATAGGGTGGCCCTGTTTCCCAGATTGCTCAGGGACTCAGGCCCCTTCCTGTCCTTCATGCCACCATGCCTAGGGAGTCTCCCTAATCCTCATGGTCCAAGATGCCCCTGTGGTCACCCCATTGTCCCAATCAGCAGGACACAGGAAAAAGGCAAAAATGAAGCATAAAGGATCTCCATCAGGTGTTCCTAGGGAAGGTTTTTGGAAACTGCCACATATTTCACATTTATTCTGTTCATTGGAACTTAATGGTATGGCCACATTTCGCTGCAAAAATGGTTGGCAAATATTCACTTTATAACAGCTACAAATTTTTTATTGGAGAAGACGGAAGAACATGAGAGGACAATTAGCAGTCTCTCCTATAAGCCCAAGATTTGATAGCAGATTTCACGGATTATAAATCTATATTCCTGAATTATTTGATCAGTCCATTGCTTCATCAGATTATATACACTGTCAAAATAAGAGCAGAATCTGGTTTGCTTACCAAAGTACCTCCACAGGTGTGTGATGTTCAATTCAGGTAGCAGCCAAAAAGAAATGCTCACTGAATGAATGTTAATAACAGGATAAACAAATGTTGGTAACAGCATGTTTTAATTTATTTTTATTATCATATTAACTGTACATGCTTATTGGCTATAGCATGATAATTCAATGCAGGTATATAATGTATAATGATTAAATCAGGGGAGTTAACTTTTCTACTTCCTTAAAGATTTTTTTTTAATATGGAGGCCAGGGAGACATTGGAATATAAGGGGGACTCCAGGTAAAGGAGGAAAAATCCCAGTGGAGCAATGGAAGGGGTATGAGAGAGAGAGAGGGAGGGAACGTGGGAGGGAGACTAGATAAAGAAATCATTTCAGTTGATGCAATATACATATGCAAAATTATCAGTGCTAATCTCAGTATCATGTATGGGAAAAGGGAAGGATCAGGGTGGGAGCTAAGGGGAAGCTCACCAAGTGCTGTGTGCATATATGTCCCTATCACTCTGATCTTCACTATGATGTATGATTACAATGTTCCAATGAAATATATTTTAAAAAAGAATCTTAAGACCTAAAAATTTTTATAATGTAATAATTAAAAGATTTATGAGGTACAATGTGACATTTCATTGCATACATACAATATTTACTGATCAAGTCAGGGTAATTAACATTTCTAGCTCTCTATCATTGTTTTGTGTTTGGAGCCTTATTATTATTATTATTTTTTTTTTTTTTTTTTTTTGCGGTACTGTGGATTGAACCCAGGGGCATTCTACCTCTGAGCTACACCCTCAGTCCTATTTTTTATTCTTTATTTTGAAACCGGGTCTCACTAAGTTGCGGAGTGCCTCACTAAGTAGCTGAGGCTGGCCGCGAACCCAGATCCTCCGGTCTCAGCCTCCCGAATGCTGGGATTACAAGCGTGCACCACCACGCCCGGCTTGTTTGGAGCCTTATTAAAAGATAAACACAGCCAAGAGTATAATCCCAGTACTTGGGAGACTAAGGCAGGAGGATCATAAGTTCAAGTTCAAGGCCCATTTGGGCAACTTACCACTCTGTCTCAAAATAAAATAAAAAGGGCTAGAGCCCCTGGGTTCAACTCCCAGTACTGAAAAAAAAAAAGACAGACTGACTGAATGGTTACTAAAATAAGACTCAATAACATACCACCTACAAGAAATTTACTTTGCCAGTAAAGACACACAGAAACTGAAAGAGAAATGATGAAAAAAAGATATTCCATAAAAATAAAGTTGAACAGGCATAGTACTACTTACACCTGACAAACAGACTTAAAGACAAGAGACTTTACTATACCAATTTCACAGAAAGACAATGTTGGGTATCTTTTATTCTTTGGATAGTGAGAATTACTGGATATAAAAGCATGAATGAAATAAAGTCATTTTGTGGTGCTAAAGACTTTTCCGACTTTTAATTTGGTGTTATCTTTTGGACACCATATTACCTCTCCAACTTATACAAGATTGATCAGGCTCAAAGTATTACCTTACCAGGGCGGACCTTTTGCACTTGAATAAAAGAAAGGGCCTTTCAAAAGAAGGAATACTTTTCTGAGTATACCAATATATACCATATTGGTATATGGTTTTGACGGACCAAATAAGATGATGAAAGGGACTTCTGGAATTTTTCAAGTTATACTAAAAAAACACAACGTTAAGTGATTCTATAGAAGATACCTAACACAATAACTCCTGTGAGAATGACCTGGGGCAAATTTTACTTTGATCTTCTGCCTCTGGCATAGTGAATCATTATCTTCCAATATGATGCTGATTAAAATGTTCTCAAAGATCCCTGTTACATATTTATATTCATACCCCCATTCATATGTTGAAATTCAAATTCCCAAGGTGATAATAGTAAGAAGTGGGGTCTTGGATAGATGTGTATCTATGTTTATAGCCACACAATTAACAAATGCCAAACTATATAACTAGCCAAGATGTCCATCGACAGATGAATGGATTACAAAACTATGGGATATGTACACAATGGAATTTTACTCAGCCATAAAGAAGAACAAAATAATATCATTTTCAGAGAAATGGATGGAACTTGAAAACATGCTAAGTGAGATTAGTCATTCACAAAAAGTAAAAAAATCAGATGCTCTCCCTAATTTGGAAAGCTAGGGAGAAAGTGGGACATAAGAGGGACTCCAGACAAAGAAGAAGAAACCTTAAATGAGCAAAGAAGGTGAATTAACTGAAGTTGATGGGGGGGCACCCTAATGCACATGATGTACTTTCATGAACATATCAAAGTCAATCACTAAACTGAACTTGAAAAGGAGGGAGAGAGAGGGAGTGGGGCAGGAATTGGGGAAGGGTTAAATGAGAGATGTGTGCCTGTGTGCCTTTACCAACTTGTACCTAACAAAGATGTATGATTACAATGCACCAATAAAAATAAATAAATAGGTGGAGCCTTTGGGAGGAGATTATATCATGAGGGCATGGACGAAGTCCTAACAAATGAGATTAGTGCCCTCATAAGAGAAACCCCAAAGAATTCTTTATACCTCTCTCATGATAACATGACAAAAAGATAGTCATCTATGATCCAGAAAGCATGTTCTCATCAGATATTGAATCTGCTTGAGCTTTAACCTCAGCCTCCATAAGTGTGAAAAATAAATTTCTGTTGTTTATAAGTGATAAGTTTATAACCTTTTGGTGTAGCATCCTGTATAGCCTAAGATCATGCCCAAGGTACATTTGCTCAAAATTAGACTTGTAAACCCAATAATAATTCAACAATACCTCCTCTGCCCAATTGCATACCTAAACTTACTACTAAGCCAGTTCTAATATTTCATGATCTTGATTCATGACAGACATCTGAATTGAAGAATCGAGAACCCACTATTTCCTCTTCCCATAGCATCCTGAGGACCAACCAAAACATCTCAGGGTCGTTGGGGCTAGAATGGATATAAACTTTTGTGCTTAGAGATCTGCTTAGCCTGGATTTCCAGTTACTAGGCTCAGGCCTTGGAAGAGGTTTTATGACTCTCTAAGCTTCAGTTTTCTAACTTTTTCATCTGTAAAATGAAGGTCATTCATAGAACAAACTCAATATGTTTGGTGGAGGAGTGTAACAAAATGAAATATGTAAATCATTTAGAACAAATTGCAGATATTATTTCTTCCAGCTTTGTTAGAACAACTATAACTGGTGTCAATTATTTTTTATAGGAGTTAACTGAGAAACATTCCAAAAGGTTTGCAAAACTCTCATAAGTCCTAAGGAATCTATACAAACCATTTGAAGAACATAAGGAATGTTTATACCATGTAAATCAGGAAATACATGCTTGACTTATTTCAACAATTTCTTTCATCTTTATGCTAATGTCAAATATCTTATATCTATATACATTAGTGAGCTTTCCACCAAATTATAACAGACTTTTCTTTCCACTAGTTTTCCTGTGAAAAAGCAGTAACTTTCTGAAGTTAGACAATGCAATTCTTTCTTGTCAAGATATTACAAGACCACAATGACAAGCGCTATGAATTAGCAGTCCTACAATATTTATAATAAACTTAGACTCCCAAGATTGAAGACCAAGTATTCCTCCTTAATTTACACAGTATCTTACTATCAACCAAGAATGGGTCAGAATTAATAATGACTTATTTTTTTAAGTCATCATATATTCAATAGATCACTTAGTGGTAATTTACAACACTAATGCAAGAGAATAAGTTATACTCTGCAAGCTGAGCGAGAATCTATTATTCTTAGTGAACACAGTCAAATAGAATTTTGAGATGTTATTGGGCACCAAATGAAATAAAAGAACAGAATTTCAAGATAATACCTGTCAGATGAGGGGAGACAGCAGAGGGTGTCTTCAACAACTTCTGTGGCAGTGTACTGAAACAGAAAAGTACTAAGGGAAGATAGTACAGAAAGATTAAATATGATCTTGAACAGTGATATCCCCAGAGATCTTAGGCTTTTTATTCTTCCAGACCTAAAAATTGTCAGGATTTTGAGTAAATCACAAAAGCAATTGTCATAGAGAACATTTGCAGCTGCTCGAACAACTATTTTAAGGCAAGGGAAGCTGGCAGGCAGAGGGCTGCGGTAGGGAGTCAGCGAAATGAATAAGGATAGAGAATATAAAACACTGTTAAACAGAGTGGGAGCTGCAGCATTTGAGGCAATTCGGCTTCTGTGTTTACATTTATATAGAAGTCTGTTTATGGGGTTGTCGTAATATATGTTTTTACCATTTTAATGAGCAATGGTGTTGCCATTGAGAGTGCCAGGAAGAAAATCACAGACTAGTTTCCAAGACAGACACCAGGTTTAACTCCCTCATAATTTCTCAAGTGGCTCAGAGTTGAAATTTTTGTAGATGAAACTTCTGAATGACTAATGACCTCTAAACAAACAAACACAAAAATCAGAATTTAAAAATCGTAATGCTAGAAGCAATTGGAAGAGATGCATGCAGATTCTGTTCTGAATTTTCCCATTACCATTCAGAGACTATTCTCATAAACCTAAGAAGACTATTCTCATAAACTTAAGAGTGAAAGCAGTCTCCTCAGCTGATATGTTGGACATCATTTGTAGTCATAAACATTTGGCAAAACAGAAGTTAGTAATTTCGCTATAATGTTAATTCACATATCCAGATGGGATTACGCACTGTGGGATTCTTTTAGAAGCTAACTTATTTCTGAATATTGCAGGCAAGATGTTTAGCTGTCTCTTGATGTTTATTAACCTTTCATGGCTTTCATATCTAACATAAATTCCTATTAAAATTGGTAGTTCAATTTGGACTTATTTTAGGTTGGGAATGGATATGCTTTTTTTTTTTTTAATCATTCTTTAAGGATGTTCATACTATAGTTTATAGTTGCCCTTACAACAAGGGAAAAAATATGGTGAATGAAAAACATTATGATCTGATCAGCATTTTAATAGAATCAGAGTAAGGCTAAAATGTGACATAGTTCAATGTCAGAACACCTTCATTTGACAAATATTTACTGAATATCCAGTAAATTCTCCATCACTGTAGAGATATCATTTAATGAGAAAATTATGGGTGTCTTTCATACAGTCACTTAGAGTTGATTAGAGAAACCAGAGATTAATCAATTGCATATATGTAGACATATATATAGATATATATATGCAAATTATACAATTAGATTAGTTTTGACATATGCATATACCATTGAAAACATCACTACATTCAAGATAGTGAACATAGTCATTATACTCCCAAATTTTCTCATGTCCCTTTCTTTGCAAGTCTTCTCCTCTCATCATCCCCACATGCCTTCTCTCCAGGCAACCATTGCTCTACTCTCTGTCACTACAGGTTAGTTTGCATTTTCGCAAAGTCCTATATAAATGAAATCATATAGTATGTATTCTTATTTGTGTGGCTTCTTCTACTAGCACAATGGTTTTAAGATTCATTCATGTTATGTATACCAATAATTTGTTTGTTTTATTGCTGAGTAGTATTCCATGGTATGAATATATCATAACTTGTATTTCTATTTGCCTGCGTGGGAATTTGGGTTGCTTTCAGTTTGGGGCTACTACAAATAGAGTATCTGTAGTGGTTAGATATAGGATGTCCCATGAAGAAGCTCATGTGTTAAAGTTCAGAGTTGATATAATTAAGTTATGAGGGTTGTAATCTCATCAGTAGATAAATCAATTGTAATGGATTTACTAGGTGGGTTTAAACTTAGGCAGGTAGGTTGTGGTTGGAGAAGGTGAATTCCTGGAGGTGTGGTTTTGAGGAAGGGCTTTTGTCTTTGAATCTCCTTGGTAGCTCTCTCTCTGATTCTGGCTTCCATGATGTGGATGCAGAGCCTTACTTTCTCCCTGTATCTGCATCTTACTGCCATGCCCTGACATCCACAGACACCAGCCTCATATGGACTTAACCCTAAGATCTCCAAAAACTGTAAGAAAATAAATCTTCTTTCTTCTAAGTTATGTGGTCAGTTGCTTTGGATTATAGTATTCAGAATATTCACTGAGACAGCATCTATGAAGAAAACTGGGTTTCTGTTATACTTGCTTTGTAAGTAGACATGAGAAGAAATGGAGTTCAGACTAGACTGAATGTCAGGTGGCTACACATTGGAATAATCCTGACACATCACTGAAATCTCAGCCCCCACCCCAGTACCTGGTGCACAGGATCACTCAGTAAATATGAGTAGGGGGAGGGAAAGAGGAGAAAGGGGAGGGAAGAAGAGAGGGAGAGAGAAATTAAGTAAGTAATGGGCAAATCAATGAAAGTTGAGACACGCTGAAAGAATATTTTCCTCTAAATTATTCATTTTGGCTGGGAGCACTGATGAAATCTGACAGATGCTACAAATACTTGCATAATGATTTCTATGATCTTGAAATAGGAGGGAAAGCCCATGGGCAAGAGGACCTCCTTGGTAGAATAACAATTTGTTGACACTTCGTTAACACTTTTCTCTCTTCACCTTAGAGCAAATAACAGAATCTTACTAGAGAGTGAGCTCCAAAGTATCAAGTATTAACATACCCTCAGCTCATAGTACAGGGCCTTTTGATATTCAGCTGCAGTTGAGGGTAAGCTATTCACTACAGATAACCAACAGTTCAATCCCAATGCTCCTGAGAAGACACTTAAAGGTCACTGCTCTTCCTAGCTCTTTAATGCAAACTATATGCCATGAAAGAATGTCTCTGTATTTCTCACATTTCCTATATTTTTGTGATTTTTCTCTCTATCTAGAAAACCCTTCTAACCTTCCAAATGTATCTCACTAGAAATCACACCCACCTTTCAAAACCTAGCTTAAAAACTACTTTGTCCATGAAAGAATCTCTCATATGTGTGATTGAAAAGAAATCCCTGTCTCTATAAGTAAATGCTACTTGATCTTTTCTTCTTCCTCTATGCTCGTAATTCCATTAAACCTTGTACTATTACCAGTTATTATGGTTAGATGTTATATATCCCCTGAAAGAACTCATATATTGGTATTGAAAGTTGATATGATTAAATTGTGAGGTTTGTAGTCTCATCAGTGGATGAATCCATTGTAATGGATTCATTGGGTGGTAACCTAGGCAGGGGGTATGTGGCTAGAGGAGGTAGATCACTGGGGATGTGGCCTTTGGGACTGCACATGTGTCTTTGGATCCCCTTGCTAGCTCTTTTTCTTCTGGCCTCTATGGTATGAGAGCAGAGCACTTGTTCTCTCTCTCTCTCTCTCTCTCTCTCTCTCTCTCTCTCTCTCTCTCTCTGCCTCCTGCACCATGCCCTGAGCACCACAAACTTCACCCAGCCTAAATGGACTGAACCCCTGAAATCTCCAGAACTGTGAGTGAATAAATCTTCCTCTAAGTTGTATGGTCAGGCTTTTAGGGTCACATCCATAAGAATGCTGACTGAAACACCAACTAATGTACTTGTTTTATGCCTTTTATTAAGTGTAACATAGTTAATAGAAGAGATCTTTTTATTCATCTCTATTTCCTCTAGTGGTTTTCAGAATAGCTTACAAACATTGAGAGTTAATAAATTTTTGTGGATTGAATAAATAGATTAATAAGAAAATGTAAACTTTCTAGTGTTTACATTATATGAATGGTAGGAGGTAAGATGCTTCCCAGTATCTCACATCCTTTGGTCCTCTAATGTAAAAAAGTCCCAACCACATTACAAATAATTTGCGGACAAAGCTATGAGTAAATGCTATTAAAATAGAAATAATTTTGACATAACCAGTTATGATACCAACTCTTTGGATATAATTCATCTAAGTTATTAATAAAATTCCTAAGAAGATGCCCTCAAAATAAAAAATAAGTCAGGTGAGTTGCTATGGTTTAGATATAAAATATCCCTCAGAGACGCCTATGTTCAAGGATTGGTCCCTTGAACCAATGTTCAGAGACAGGGCTTTGGGGGGTGATTAGATCATGAGGGCTCTGACTTCATCAACAAATTAATCCCTTGATAACTGAATAGACTGTTGGGGAGCAATGGGAACTGTTGGAGGAAGTAGGTCACTGACAGTATCCCTGGAAGGGCATTTCTTGACCCTCCCTCTTTCCTCTTTCTTTCTCCTTTCCCCCTCCTTCCTTTCTGGCTGCCATGATCTGCACAGCTTTCCTCCACTACTACGCCCTTCCTACATGATGTTCTGCCTCACCTCAGACCCATAGCAATGAAGTCAGGTATGTTGGTTACAGTGACAAAAAAAAAAAAAAAAAAAAAAAAAAAAAAAA
>PVLC010014154.1:25590-40069 GCA_004027655.1 Graphiurus murinus | reverse complement strand
AAAAAAAAAAAAAAAAAACCCATTAATGGGCAGCCATAAGAATGATCAACTATAGAATCAAAATTTTCTCCAAAAATATTTATTACCAATTTTAAACACAACCAACTCACAGTGCTAGGTGAGTCACAATAAAACACAACCCTGCCCATAATCTCACAGGCAAGAGAAACACACAGAAAAATAATAGCAACATTATATGAGAAGGTGTATAGACTGAGATAAAAACAAGTTTTGTTTTGTTTTGTTGGCTAGGCAAAGTGACTTTACTTTCTGCAAAAAGGGATCCTGCCATCAGTAAAGTCAGGTGTGTAAGAACAAAATGGTGAAAACCTGCTGAGTCTTTTACTTAGAATGTGAGGATCCTATGCTGTGAGATAACAGAAAATACATGATACCTAACCAGCCTTGAGCATGAGGAAGAAAACAAATGAAGCAAATTTATAAAGTAAAAATATGGCAGTAAATATTACTTAATAACACTATATCATAAAGAATGATAAATCTTTGTAACATTAAGTTTTCCTTAATGAAGAGATAGGCTTCAGTGTTTTCTCTCAAACCTCTCTTAAGGCCTTAACCAACATATATTCAAGGTGTGAGTCCAAGTCCAAAACAAATTTTACACTTGGTAGTTTGATTCAGAAACCAGTTACTCGGTTGGGAATCAAAAGAACATTCTGGATTGGGAATGTAGCTGAATGGTAGAGTGCATATTTAAGCACACCCAAGGCCCCGGGTTCAATTCCCCGTAGCAATATCAACAATAAAAGAACCTTCAGGAAGACTACAATTTATGGGGAAATTGTATCATTAGGAACTAAAATTCTAAGATTATTGCAAATAGCTCTAAATGGAGCTAATATCTTCAGGTTTTATTTCTTTAATGATGAAAGGATCTACCTAAATACAACAGCCCTTCAAATACTTATCCCTAACTGATATGGCATGTATTTTACTTACTCACCATGGCTATCATCTAGTTCCTCTCACCTTCTCTCCTGCTACCAGGGTAAGCTCCATACAGACAGAGAATTTAAAATTGTATTCATTGCTATACTACCAGTATAAACAGAGAGAGTTACGGAACACCAGCCAGCCTTGTTATTTAACATACGGCCATTAGTTCCAGTGTTGTTATCTTAGTTCCTTTGTGCTTATGTGTTTATATGTGCATCCATGGATGTTTTGTATTCTGAAAACAAGCTCATGAATATATCAAGCTATTAGTACTATTACTAGTTTATTATGCTATTTTAATGGTTACGTCCTAAGTTCATACTTGGCCTTAGCTTTTGGGTTCTTAAGACCACTGCAGACAGAGGTCAAGACAACTGCCTAACTTAAAATGTTATTAGAGATTTAGATCTGATTTGGGTGAACACTTTACTTTGAAAAGCCTATCCATGCATCGTGCTATGTAGTTCTTAAACCTTAATAAAGACACACAGTTTTGAAGTGGTATACAAGAAATAAAAGAAATAGGTAGAGAGGGGACATACAGGTAGGAGAAGGTGTTAGAAACAGATTCTAGGGAAGCTGCAAATAAAAACTCATGAAATTGAGAGTAATTTGACAAGGCAATTTACTTCTGCGCAGGGTATGCAAATGCAAAAAGTCTGGTAAGCAAGCACACTGAGCAGGCAGTCTGCTTGTTTTTTTTTTCTTCCCTAATGTGATCCTGCCCCTTGCCCTGATTGGTGAGGACTTGGGTTCCAGACAGTAAATTTGAAACAAAGCTTAACATTCTGGAAGATTCCTGGCGAACCAAAGGTCATATGAGCTAAGATGGCTGATACTTAGGAAGATTCAGGGAGTGGAGCATACAGACACATGTACATTACAAAATGAATGCCTAAGCTTATAGTTACAAAATGGAAAGGAGTATGTGCAATGTCATCCTAATCGTTGGGCCTTGAGCAAGGACTCGGCTGACTGGAATCTTGCAAGGCAGATGATTCCAAAAGAAGGAAAGCGTGGCATTTCCCACTTTGCATTATTATGTTCTGGAAATTTGGGGTGCTTTGGGTTTTGCTTTCACATCAATTATAAAGAAAAATTTCTTAGAGACACAAGATGGCTAAACGGATTGTGAAAAGAACAATGCCTCAGCTCGTATCAGAGATATTCATTAACCCTCTACAAACATCAAGAATTGAACTTTGCAAGCTTAGCTACTAACCAAAGATACTTAGGTCTACTATTTTTTATCTGTGAGTAAAGAAAGCTTTAAGACAGATAGTTTGTCCACCTCCCCCTTGTCTCACCACTTATTAACTACTTTCTAGCTAACTGACAGGATCTGAGCAAATAGTGAAGATTTAATCTAATGAATAGAGTTTCCTCTCCGTCGTTAACCTTTAACACTGTTTTCGTACTTATATACGTATTGTATTCTGTAACCTTTACTGTTTTCTTATCCCATCAAATACTATGGGAAATAGCTTTTCTAGTTGAAGATGTACTCACTCAACTTTAAGGAAAACAAGTCTGCAAAAATTCCTGCCTCATTGTATAAAAGAGTATAAGAAACGATGGCTGACATGAATTAAACAGATACATTTTCAACACTGCACTGGGTGTGAGGTATTCTCGTCCTGATCCTCACCTAAGGAGGGACCCCTGACCCTGTTCCCTCGAGGGCTGGGTCCTGACAAGTATGCCCTTCTATGTAATTTGCTACTTCAATAGAAAAGATTGCCTTTATTCCTCATAAAGGAAATAAAATTTCAAATAAGAAGTTCTGCATACTTTTCTAGTCCTGTCATTGCCTAAGCCAATCTCTCTCCCTAGCCTATCACTCCCGATTCCCTGTGAAATCAGTATATCTTAAAAGTCAACCAAGAATTCACATACCTATGATAACTACCTTGTGCACTGTCAACCCTCACAACAAATAGTTTAAACAAGAGAGATACAGTATCTTGAGAAACCTATTGCAAAGGACTTTCCAATATTATTGATCAGACAATGGAGACCAAGGCAAGGATTGGGAAGATGATCAGGATACCATAAACTGTCTTGTGATCTATGTCATCCTCACATACCTTCTCAAACCCACCCGACACCACGTTTCCTCTAAAAAAAAAGAGCCACGAACTCCCCAAATGCCTTTCTTTCCCACTCTCAAGATGGTCCCCATTATAGCTTAAATGTGTATTCCTTGCTTTCCTAAATAAATCTCTGTGCCTCTACTCACAGGTGCTGAAACTCTTTTCTGTCATTTATGTCAAGGATCTCGCTGGTCCCGAGTTGGGTTCGCTTCCCTCTGGGAACTCCTTTAGACCCTCTTTTCTGGAGATCTCTTTCCCATGACAGTTTGACCAGTGTGAGTACAATTTTAGGAAAAATTGGATTCAATACTTTAAAACGGGAACTATTCTGAGAAACACAGATGCATAATTAAAAGCATGATACAAGAGAAAGAGCAGTAGCTTCAGGGAAATGGTTGGTTTATGATATATGTAAATATTTTTGTAACCACCACCATAATCAAAAGAGAAAATTTCCATCACCTTCTAAAATTCGCCTACATTCTTCTAGTCAATCACCACAAAATTGCCAAATAGAGATTTTGGCAATTCTGTGGGTTGTTCTTTTTTTTTTTCAAAAAAAAAAAAAAAATATGTAAATTGTGATGAATTACAATTTATCAGGTTTGTTGTTTTTTGGTTTTTGTTTTTTAATATGGTGAGGACTTTTAGTGTCCTAACAAATGTTTTCCTACCTCAAGGTCTTAGAAAATTCCCCCTATACATTCTTCTATGATTTTTATAGTTGTAGAAAGTGGGGTTTATTTCCATTTTCCTGCATATGTTTAACCAGTTTTGCCAACACCATTTGTTAAAGAGGCTATCTTTTTTCTAGTGTATAGTTTTGGCTCCTTGGTCAAAAATCAGTTGACTATAAGCCTGTGGGTCTGTTTCTGAGTCTTCTACTCTGCTCCATTGGTCTATGTGTCTGTTTTTGTGTCAATACCATGCTGTTTTTATTACTGTGGCTTTGTAGTAGAGTTTGAAGTCAGGTATTGTGATACCTACTGCATGGTTCTTATTGCTAAGAACTACTTTGGCTATCCTGAGCTTTTTGTTTTTTCAGATGAATTTAAGGACTGATTTTTCTATGTTTGTGAGGAGCAACCTTGGTAATTTCATGGGTATTGCATTGAATCTGTAGATCAATTTTGGAAGGGTGGCCATTTTGATGATATTTATTCTGCCTATCCAAGAGCATGGTAGATCCTTCCACCTTCTAAGGTCTTCATCAATTTCTTTCTTCAACTTTTTATAGTTTTCCTTATAGAGGTCTTTTACCTCTTTGGTTAGGTTTATCCCTAAGTATTTTATTTTTCGGGGTGCTATTGTGAGTGGAATTGCTTTTTGGATTTCTTTTTCGGTAGATTTATGGTTGGCATATAGAAAAGCTTCTGATTTTTTAAGATTGATTTTGTATCCAGACACTTTGCTGAATTTGTTGATCAGTTCTATAAGTTTTTTGGTTGACTTTGTTGGGTCTCTAAGTATAGTATCATGTCATTTGCAAAAAGGAATAGTTTTAGTTCTTCTTTCCCTATTTTTACCTTTTGATTTCCTTCTCTTGCCTTATTGCTCTGGCTAGAGTCTCAAGTACTATATTGAACAGAAGAGGTAATAATGGACATCTTTGTCTTGTTCCTGTTTTTAGTGGGAACTCCTGTAGTTTCTCTCCATTTAAAATGATATTGGCTGTGGGCCTACTGTATATTGCCTTTATAAAAAGTGTAATTTTTAAAAACTCTACTTTCAAAAAGTTCTTTGCCACTATATAATAATACTTGTTTTTTTGTATATTGATCTCCTAGCCTTGCTAATTTTGTCACTTCTAGAAGTTCTTTGTTGATTATGTTGGATCTACCAAAAAAACCCAACTACTAAATATTTTGTATAAAAATAAAGACATTTTTTATTTCCTTTTTTCAAATTTGCATGTTTTTTGTTTGTTTGTTTTTTAAATTTCTTACCTTATTGTACTGGTTAGGACTATGAGCACAACACTGAAAAGAAGTTGTGGGAGTGTACATCTTGACTTCATTTCCAATCTTAGAGTACAAGTATTCCCTCAGCCACGCATGGTGGTGCATGCTTGTAATCCCAGTATTTGGGAGCCTGAAAAAGGAGAATTGCAGGTTCGCGGCCAGCCTCAGCTACTTAATGAGGTCCTCTGCAACTTAGTGAGACCCTGTTTCAATATAAAGAATAAAAAATAGGACTGGGGGTGTAGCTTAGAGGTAGAATGCCCCTGGGTTCAATCCCCAGTGCTGCCCCTCCCTCCCCCCCCTCCAGGAAAAGTGTTCCCTCACTGATTATGTTAGCTATAGTTTTTTCATAGATTCCTTCCAGTATGTTGGAGGAATTTTTTTTTTCTATTCCCAGTTTTCTTTTCAAAAAAATTAGCATTATTGAAGATTCATTTGCATATAAAAATTTGACCAATATTCTAGCACAAGCAGATTTCTACAAGTGCAAAAAGTTTCCTTCTATTGGAGTTAATCTACTCTGCCACTCCTTGGCAAACCAGTGATATTTCTGTAGCTAGAGTTTTATCTTTTCCAGAAGTGAAATCACACAGTGATGTAGTTTTCTATATTTGTCATCATTTGCTTAGCATATGTGAATGATGTGTTATATGTCAGTAGTTTGTTCCTTTGCATTTGGAGTAGCATTCCATCATATGGATATATCACAGTTTATCATTTACCAGTTGGTAGACATTTATATTGCCTTTATTTTTTACTATTATGAATAAAACTCCTATAAATATTCAAGTACAAGTTCATGAAAACAGATGTTTTCATTCTGTTTGGATAAAAAGCTAGGAGTTGAAATTGTATGTTAAATGCATATTTAATTTTCTAAGAAAATGCTACTTTCTTACAAGGAGGCTGTACCATTCTGGATTCCTACCTTGCTGATTGATTTTCGCCATGAATATATGTTAAATTTTACTGAATGCTATTTCAAGATCTACTCAGCTAATTATGATGATTTTCTTATTTTGCTAATAAATTCATTGGTTGATATTCCTATGTTGTACCATCCATGCATTTTTTGGGATAAATCACAAGGGATCATGGTATATTATTCTTTGTTTGTTTTGGTCTTCTGATTCCCTTCTCATCCTCCTTCTTTTAAAAATTATAGCTTTATTGAGATACAATACCATACAATGTAACATAAAATTCCCCTTTTAAAATGCATTATTTACATACTATTCTTTTTATATGTTGTGGATTTCAATTTGTTAAAATTTAAATTTTTTACATGTATTTCATAAAAGATATTAGCCTGCAGCTTTCTTTTCATTATATGAGAAAACTGTAACAGTAGCCTCAAAAAGGTATTGAGTGAGAGAAAGACATGGGAATAGATGTATGCGGTGTTGTCTTGCATGAGTAGCTGTATCCAGGGTGATGCCTGTATATACTGCTACCACTGATTTCTGCTGACTAGTAGGGCCACGTGTGCTTTGTTCCAAGCATGTTTCCCCAGGCTCCTGTGGTTCTGTGAGTGCTCTCCAACCATCCCCCTCCAAATATCTTCTAATAAAAGTTTTAAATTCTTTACTATAGCAGCTAAATCTGGATTATTACTAAATGATCATTTAAATATTAAGGAACTAAGTAAAAAAATGCATCGGGAAAGAATCTGTATAGGGTTGGCAATAATTTCCCTCAAATATTTGGTAGTTTGCTATTAAAACTTTCTAGTCTTGGAGTTGTTGTGAAAAGATTTTTCATTACAAATTCAATTTTTAACGATAATTGAGCTACTCTCACTTTCTATTTCTTCTTGGATCAACTCAGTAACCTGAGTATTTGAAGCAACTTGTCCATTTCATCTTAGTTGCAGACTTTATTGACATAATGTCATTCACAATATTTCTTTATTATCCTTCAGTTATCTGTATGATCTGTATTGATGTCACTTCAGTTGCCTGCATTAGTAATTTGTGTCTCTTTTTCTCTTGAGGAGTATAACTAGAAGTTTATCAATTTAATTCATCTTTTCAAAGAGCCAGCACTGGGTTTCAATAATTATTTCTAGTAGTTTTCTGTTTTCTTATTTCACTAATTTCTGCTATCATCTTTATTATTCCATTTCACCTATTTGAATTTAATTTTCTCTTCTTTTTCTAGCTTCTTAAGGTGGAAGAATAGGTCACTGATTCTGGACCTCCTTTTCTATCATAGGCATTTAAGGCTATAAATTCTCCTCTGGGTGTTGTTTTAGGTGCATCCCTCAGATTCTGATATCCTGTGTTTTCATTTTCATTCCATTTAAAATGCTTCCAGTCTTTTTGTGTGATTTCCTTGACTCATGGAATTTTTTAAAACATGAGTTGTTTACTCAAATACTGGGGAAATTTTCAGATACCATTCTGTTACTGATATGTAATTTAATGTCATCTTAGTCACCATTTATTGAGACTTATAGGGCAGGTTAACAGTCTTATCTTGGTGAGTGTACCATACATAATTTTAAAAAGTATGTATTTTGCTATCGTTGTGTGAAGTGTCTATAAATTTCAGTTAGGTCAAGGTGGTTAATAGTGTTGCTTAGATCTTCTATATCATTTCCTGTCATTTTTATGAATTAAGACATGAATGTAAAATCTCTAACTGTAAATACAAACTTGTATTTTTTGTTTTTATTTTGCTCAGTTTTTACTTTATATATTTTGTTTTTTTTTAAATTTATTTATTTTTAATTGGTGCATTGTAATCATATATCTTTGTTAGGTACAAGCTGAGAAAGGCACATGCATTTAACATTTCTCATTTAACCCTTCCCCAATTCCCACCCCACTCCCTCCTCCTCCCTCCTTCTCAAGTTCAGTTTAGTGATTGACTTTGATGTGTTGCTGAAAGAACGTCATGCTCATTAGGGTGTCCCCCCTCCCCACATTAGCTTCCTTTAAGTCAAGTTCTTTGCTCACCTAAGGTTTCTCCTTCATCTGGAGTCCCTCTTTTGTCCCATCTTCTCCCTAGCTTCCACATATTAGGGAGAGCATACGATTTTTTACTTTTTGTGACTGACTAATCTCACTTAACATAATGTTTTCCAGTTCCATCCATTTCCCAGCAAATAACATGATTTTGTTCTTCTTTATGGCTGAGTAAAATTCCATTGTGTACATATCCCATAGTTTTGTAGTAATCCATTCATCTGTTGATGGACATCTTGGCTGCTTCCATAGTTTGGCAATTGTAAATTGTGCAGCTGTGAACATAGATACACATGCATCGGTCTGATAGTTTGGTTTCCATTCTTTTGGGAAGATACTCAGAAGTGGTATTGCTGGGTCATATGATAGGTTCATTCCCATTCATCTGAGGATCCTCCATATTGTTTTCCAAAGAAGCTGCGCTAATCTGCAATCCCACAAACAATGTATTAGGGTTCCTACTTCTCCACACCTTTGCCAGCATTTGTTGTTGTTTGTGTTCTTGATGATTGCCATTCTGATTGGGGTTAGGTGAAATCTCAAGGTAGTTTTGATTTGCATTTCTCTGATTGCTAATGATGTTGAACACTTCCTCATACATTTATTGGCCATTTGTATTTCTTTTTTTGTGAAGTGTCTATTTAGATCCTTTCTCTGCTTTTTTTTTCTTTTTTTTTTTAATTGTAATTCGTGCATTGTAAGCATACATCTTTGTTAGGTACAAATTGTTAACGACATATTTGCACACATTTCTCATTTGACCCCTTCCCCAATTCCCACCCCACTCTCTCGCCCTCCCTCACTCTCAGGTTCAATTCAGTGAGTGACCTTGATATAATTGTGTAAGTACATCATGTGCCTTAGGGTGTCCCCCCTCCCCATCCATCCCCTTCGATTAAATCAACTTCTTTGCTTATTGAGGGTCTCTCCTTTTCATCTGGAGACCCTCCTATGCCCCATCTATTGGGTTATATATTTTCTTAGCTGTGAGTTTCTTGAGTTCTCTGTATATCCTATTTATTAGTCCTCTATCAGAAGAGTAGCTGGCAGAGTAGCTGGGTCTTCTTCTGCCCACTCTATTGGTGCCTTTGGTGGGTTTCAGGTGTTGACTTCTAGGGTCTAGCAAAAGCTAACAAAGCAACCAATCCTCCGAACATAGATAAATCAAAGCAATGCAAAATGAAAACAGAGTAAAAACAAAACAAAAAAACCCCAAAACAAACAACAACAAGGAACAAAATAAAAAACCCTGCAAGGTTGTAAGAACAGACCTGATTTGTCCTCTGCAGACCTTTTGGGTAGATCCCTGCTGCTGTGGGCATCTGGCAAAATGGCAGCTGCAATTGCAACACACACGCTGGCTCGTTTGTTCTCCCTGGTCTGCTTTCTGGGTTCTGATCAGCTGCTTTTGTTGCTTTGTTCACCTTTCTGCTGTCTTGCTTTTCTTTCCTTCTGTCAAGAAGCTGCTTTTGCAGCAGTTTTGATTCCAGCTCTGCAGTGCAGTTGATCACTGCTCCAGCTCTGTGGGGAGAGGTGAGCTGGGGTGGCCCCGTGCGAGCTTATGCTGGTCATCCCACACGTTCTGGTCACTGTGGAAGGTACGGGGATATGTTGCCTGGTTAGGATGTGGAGTTCTGGAGTCACTTACGCCACTTATGGTCGCTGGGAATGCAGAAGGTCCTTAAATATCTTGGTGTTAGTAGACTCCGGGGGGCTGGCTCAATGGCGGCCACTGCTCCGTGGCTTGGCACCGCTGCCGCGCAGATGGGCTCCTTTGCGCTCCCTGGCCGGCTTTCTGGGTTCTGTTCAGCTGTACTTCAGTTTTCGTAGCTTTGTTCACTTTTTTGTTGCTTTTTTTCTTCTGTCAAGAAGCTGCTTGTATGGTAGATTTGATTCGAGCTCACCGCGCCTGAGGAGAGGTGTTCACTCAGACACCATCTTCCTAGAAGTCCTGCTTTATATATTTTGAGCTATTATGTACATTACGTTCAGAACTGTGTGTATTCCTGATGAATTGTCCTTTCGTTTTGTCTTTTGAGGTTTTGCTGTGTGGCCAAGGCTGGGTTCAGACTTGGGATCTTTCCATCTCCGCCTCCTGAGTGGCACAAACTGTTTTGTTTGTTTGTTTGTTTGTTTATGAAACAGGATCTCTCTAAGTTGCTGAGGGTCTCATTAAGTTGCTGAGGCTGGCCTCAAACCTGCAATCCTCTTGTCTCAGCCTCCCAAGTATCAGGATCACAAGTGTGCGTCACCTGTGTTTCAGCTACATCACCATACTTCCAATCTCTCTGTTCAGAACAGTCTAGTTCACAACTTTTCTTTCCTTTTATAGCCAAACTTTCTTTTACTGCTTTCAAAGCTGTTCTTTCTGTATGTTTAGTCTTTGCCTGTGTTATTTGTAAAAGACTCTAGATGTTGACAGGGGCAATGACCCCTCCGAAGCTACTGAGTCTCACCACCATCAGAAGCAACATTATCTATGACCTTGCCAAATAAAGACAAAGCCAGTGAAAATGTCCAAAGATTGTCTGAATATGTCTGCTCTATGACAGGTTAACAAAGTAATTTAAATAGCATACGATGACCCTAAAGCTACTCAAAGAATGCTCTGCTTCTGCATGTGTATGTGATATAAAGAAGGTGTAGACTCAAGGGAAAAGGAGTTAATGTTTGTTGAATGCCTATTTAATGCCAGACATTACACCAAGGGTTAGCAAACTTTTCCTGTAAAGGGTCTGGCAGTAGATATTTCAGGTTTTGTGGGCCATACAGTTTTTGTTGCAACTATACCTCTCTGCCAATACAGTGTGAAAGCAGCTATGTATAATTTATAAACATATGGGTGTGAATATGTCTCAGTAAAACATTCACCAACACAGATGGTGAGGAGGACCTGGGCTAACACTCAGAACTTCCAATGACTGCATTCTATTATGTGTTTTACATATTAGGGAAAACCATAGAACTACTAAGACACAACCTATTTTGTCCTTATAAAATAACAGTTTCACATGGTTCAACCTAGTATGTTAACCATTTCATCTTTACAATAGACTTTCAAGGATGTCGAAACCGTGCTCATTTTGTAGATGAGAAACTGAATTCATACATTATCTGGCTTATCTGAATAATAACAACTTCAGGATTCAGTGCACTTGGATTGGTCTGCTAACTTATACTGTCTCTCTGACACACATATATTGGTATAAATCAGCTCGCAAGGTGAATCTTTCCTAAATCTGTAACCTTCTTTTCTTTTCTTTCTTTTTTTTTTTTTTTTGCCCCATACTAGAGATTGAACCCAGGGACATTGTACCTCCAACCTACACCCTACCCCACAACACCCTCAGCCTTTTTATTTTTTATTTGGAAACAGGATCTTGCTAAGTCCTAAGAGCTTTGCTAAATTGATGAGGCTGGCCACAGAACTATAATCCTCCTGACTCAGCCTCCTAAGTACTGTCTATTACCTTCTTGACACTGAAGAAATGTTTAGTTTTGATAATTTTCATTAGAAAGGAAATAGTCTAAGTTTCAAAAATTGATGAAGTTACTACAATCATACAAATTGATCTATTGTTTATTGTCATACTAGTCAATGTAGTGGAGCTCGGAACAATTCGAATGACTGAATGAATAAAACGCTGTTTGGTCCTGCAGAACATACAAAGATAAAGAAGATAGCTCTTACTACCAATGTTTAGAATTTACAAATAGGGCTGGGGATGTAGTGCCACGCTAGAGTCCTTGTCTAACATGTGTGCAAGGCTCTGGTTTCCATTCCCACCATAGTGAAGGAATGGGGAGTATTACGACAGAGAAGAGAAACACAAATATACAAATCAAAATGTCCCTTTTGTCTTGGAAGCCATTTCTTCACCACTGTTAGCAAAATGGGTTTTCTCTCTTCTATGATCCCATTGCACATATATAAATGGCAACTCTCATTGTTTGTTGGTCATTGTCTATCTGTCTCCCTCTATATTCTGCAATTCCTGAGAAGTAGGAGAGCTTACCCCTATAGTTGTCAAAATCAGCACTATTACTGGCTCCTAAGAATTGTTTCAGAAATGTCAAGCAAATGAATAGATGGATGAACAAAAACAATAGCCAAAGATTACCATGTTAAATATTCTTCTAGTACTACTTCAATCTTCAAAATAAACCTGAGTAAGTATTCTTATAACTACCAACTCTTAAGGAACCAGCCAAGATGTCTATCAACAGATGAATGAATTACAAAACTGTGGGATAGGTACACAAAGGGATTTTACTCAGCCATAAAGAAGAACAAAATCATGTTATTTGCAGGGAAATGGAAAGAACTGGAAAACATTACACTAAATGAGATTAGTCAGTCACAAAAAGTAAAAAATCGTATGTACTCCCTAATATGTGGAAGCTAGGGAGAAAAAGGGACATGAGAGGGACTCCAGAGGAAGGAGAAACTTAGATGAGCAATGAATTCGACTTAACGTAAGGTGATGGAGGGAGGGGAGACATCCTAATGCACAGGATGTACTTTTATTAACATACCAAAGTCAATCACTAAACTGAACTTGAGAAGGAGGGAGGGCAAGGGAGTGGGGCAGGAATTGGGGAAGGGTCAAATGAGAAATGTGTGCATGAATGACTTTTTCAGCTTGTACCTAACAAAGATGTATGATTACAATGCACCAATTAAAAAAATATATATTAAAAAATAACTACCAACTCTTTTAATCTTCAGGATAACTATGAGTAATTCTATCTTTGTTCTACATTTAGAGAGACTGAGATCCAGAGGTTAATGAAGTTGCTTATGGTGACTCAGACGGCAAGTGATAAAGCTACATGGGAGGGAGGAAATGAGCAAAATGTAAAAAGGATTGAAATGGAAGAATAGGACTACAATCTAATTTTAAAGGAGTTGGAGAAAATACTATGAGAACAAGGACACAGGTAGTGCTTCTTAAAAAAAAGTGTTAATATAAGAAGAAAATTGTTGTAGGTATTCTAGGTAGAAGGAATAGTAAGACTGATAAAATGACACAGAATAGGAAGGAGCACAAAATATAGTTGAGGAACAGCAGGATGAATCTTTAGCTAAAGCTGAGACACATATATTATTTAATCATTCATTCAACAAAATATATATAAAGCATTTACTGTGGGCCTGTTGGTAAAATAACCTGGAAGGGAAGTATCAAAGAATAAAGGATTCTGAATGCCAGTAGAAAAATCTGTACCAGCAGGTATTGCCATTGAAGGCAAATAAGCAAAGCTGAACATGATTCATGCTGTGCTGCAGAAATGTTACCCTGCAGCAAGAGATAGAATAAGTATAAAAGAGACTTATGAGCTTACTTAGTTGAAACCAGGCATTGTGGCACTCGCCTGTAATCCCAGTACTTGGGAGGCTGAGACAGGAAGATCACAGGCTCAAGACCAGCCTCAGTAACGTAGCAAGACTCTCAGAACCTAGCAAGACCCTCTTTCAAAACAAAAAATAAAAATGGCTGGGGGTGTAGATCAGAATTGTAGAATGCCTTTGGGATCAATCCTCAGTACCACAAAAAAAAAATTTTTTTTTTTTTACTTAGTTGATAACTTCAATGTGTTAAATATGCGGTAACTGAGAGTCTATAAAGTGGGAATATGGTCCAGTGTCAGGAATATATGTGTAACTTGACACCTACTTAACACAAGGCATTTAGGGAAAAACCACAGAAGACCTTCCCCATAAAAAGGATGAAAGCAGATGACATTCCCTCATTCACATTCTTTTTTATTCAAAAGATGTGTGTACCAACACTTCAACACATAGGCACAGGTAAAAACTTTCTCAACAAGACCCCAAAAGCACAAGCAACTCAAAGGAAGATCAATACATGGGATTGCATTAAACTGAAGAGCTTCTGTGCAGCAAAGGAAACTATCAAGAACCTCAACAGAGAGCCCACAGAGTGGGAGAAAATTTTTTGCCAGCTACTGTTCTGATAGAGGTATATCTAGGATATACAGAGAACTCAAGAAAATCACAGCTAAGAAAACGAATAACCCAATCAAAAAATGGGCAAAGGATCTAAACAGACACTTCACAAAAGAAGAAATACAAATGGCCAATAAATGTATGAGGAAATGTTCCACATCATTAGCAATCAGAGAGATGCAAATCAAAACTACCCTGAGATTTCACCTAACTCCAATCAGAATGGCAATCATCAAGAACACGAACAACAACAAATGCTGGCAAGGGTGTTGAGAAGTGGGAACCCTAATACATTGTTTGTGGGATGCAAATTAGTGCAACCACTCTGGAAAACAGTATGGAGGATCCTCAGACGAATGGGAATGAACCTACCATATGATCCAGCAATACCACTTCTGGGTATCTACCCAAAAGAATGGAAACCAAACTATCAGACCGATGCATGTGTATCTATGTTTATAGCTGCACAATTCACAATAGCCAAACTATGGAAGCAGCCAAGATGTCCATCGACAGATGAATGGATTA
>PVLC010014154.1:0-17677 GCA_004027655.1 Graphiurus murinus | reverse complement strand
ATTTTCAATGAAAATAAATTAACAAATTGTAACAATGGAGAGACCATCCATTTTAACTAAATCTCCAGGTTATAGCATTATTACTTACTCTAACAAATGGAGCCAGTATTGAAATGTTTCATGTAATATGTTCTATAATAAGACTTCAATATGGTTGTTCATACTTCAACAAGCAGCATTCATTTATATTTTTAAAATGCAGAGACCTAAAGTATCATGTTGTTCAATTATAGCATTTTGTTATCACATTACACTTTATTATACTATCCTAAACACATCTAAGTTACCCTTTCAGTGAAATAGAGATATATGTTCACAAGGGAAAGGGGGGAAAAAAGGCAAAACAAAACATGGAACTCAATCTATTTTTTATCTCTACTGTACACCTGTGGAAAAAAGACTTAGTAAATGAGATCTGAGGAGCTTGGGACACGGCCTGATCCCCACTCAATTCAAACAAACAGCTTTTCTTCAGAAGTTCTTAGCGATGGCCAGTCTACCATGCAATATTTTGTTTATAGTCAGTCACATCAAGTTTGGAAGTTTTCGTCAGTCATTATCAATCCAACAATTTAACCAAATGCAACTGAGCTAACCTTTGACCACTTCACAAGTTAAGACTATTCTGTCATGTTTAAACATTAGCACTCTTAGGAGAAAGGTGTTCCACAAGCACAAAGTATTATATTAATTAAACAGAGAGAAAGGACAGAAAAGGGAGTACAAGGAATCTGGGCTTTAAGGAAAAATTTCCTTCCTTAAAGTTATTTTTGGGTTGTCTAGATACACTAAACCTCATCAGCTATTTGTGGAAAAAAGCAAGAAGAAATATTTACATCTGTTAGAAATCTGGCAAGGCTGCCCAAGTATTGGAGTGTATACACAAATATTGTGAGTACATAAACAAATAACTTTGGAGTGAGATTCTTTAAATTCTACTTTGATTCCAAAATACAACAATATGATATTATGAAATAAACAGTATTTTCTTCTTTTATTATCTCATCTGTAACTGCACTGAATTGAATAACATTCCTTTGCTATTCTAAGCCTGAAAAGCATGTTCTGGCTATAGTGTTATGTTGGTATAAAGCACAATGCCAGACTGATGTGCTGAACAAAAGTGATCAAAGTTAGAGTAATGTTAGCCATTGCACAAGTATTTGGCTTCATTGTTCTCCCTAGAATGACATCTGTTAAGCAACTTGTCATAGAATAAACTGGTTAATGCGGACAGAACTTGGCTGAGAGAGTAGCATGTAAAGCATATTAGGATAATGTTTGGTTATTCCGCAAAGGCTAAATTCACAGAGTACTCTGAGATTAAGCCAAAAGAATCCTGTGTTAAACCACAACCACTAAACAACAATTTAAGTGAAAACAAATTGGCCTTACAAAAATGAGTCCACAATTATCAATGTTGTGATCATAGGGAAATTTTTTTTACCATTATATGGAAGAAGCACAAGTAATAACAAAGTACCAAATGAATGGTGATTTTAGTATAAAGATATAAAAACTTCATTATCATTACTGATGTTTATATTTAATTAAAATTATAAATCACAATCTACAGGAAAGGAAAAACCTAAAATGTGCACAATGCAAAAGTAAAAAGAAGTATTTTTAAAAATTAGTATTCTAGAAAACCTAAATGATACAACACAGCTGTGTATAAAATGATGAAAATGAACTTCAAGTCATCATGAATCAGATGAAAGACACAGTTTTCTCAGAGAAGGAAAGAGGATGAGGAGAGGAGAGAGGCAGGAGAAAAGGGAGAGGGGGAGGGAAGAAAAAGAGAAGGGGAGTGGGATGAAGGATAAAGACAGGGAAAGAAAGATGGAGGACAGAAAGAAGGGCGGAGAGAAAGAAAGAGAGGGGCAAGTGATTGCCTGACTTGAGAGATTTGGGAGCACTTGAGAGAGGCAGAGAGCACACACACAGGCTGGGTTAGTGTGGCTGGCATGCCCAGTTGCCATTATTGTGCTGCTTCTGCTGGGTTTCATCTTTAGAGACTGTTAAATTCCAGTTAAGGACAAGTGGCACTTCACTGAGTAACATTTCCTAAGGGCCTTTTTGTCTTACACATTTTCTTTGATCAGCATTGGCTCAAGATCACGCTGAACCTTCATAATCTTTTCAATTCTTGTTTTGCATTAAGCTCTAAATCTATGAGATTTCAGGCTGCTAAACTATGCAAATGTTTCAATTAGTTCTGAAGGAATTTAATAAATGCTTTGATTGCCAGCTGAACATTAAAATTACGTTACAAACTATATCATATTTGATTCAAGAGGTCTAGGTTAACAATAGATTTTTGTTTATTTTCTTTAAATTATCCCTTTTTAAAAAGAGAGAATTTACTGTTTTCCCCATTGCTTCAGATAAAAAAAATTGTGACTGACAAAAATGAGATTATAGTTCCTTATTATTTGCTTTCTTGGTTAATAGATATTAGTTTATATACTATAATTAATATAAAAAGTTAAGCAATGACCTCTATATCAAACTTCATATTTCTCTTAAGTATCTACGAAAATTTCAAGTTAATCACATTACTGAAGAAAAGATAATTTTATTATGACTTGTTTAATATAAAATTATAAAAGTATATTCATAAGATATTCATTTCCCACAAATTTTTTCCTTTGATTCACTAAATTTTCAGTCAGCCTTATTTTGTAGGAAATGTCAACAGAATTTCTTTCAGAAATAATTGTTAGGAAAAGTTACTCTGCTAAAGGCTAAGTATTGTTCTTAGCTACTCAAATTGAAAGATACAAAGCTTAGTAGATGACATTGTCAGTAATAATAAAATCATTTCTTGTCAGTTAAATGTTGTCAAACTAGCAAAAAAATTTCAGGGACATTTTAAATGTCATTCAGGTATTATTCAAGGGAAGACTAATTCTGATTGTAGAAAAAAGTCACAAAGTTTGAGGTGTTATGGCATAAAGAGAGGAAGGTAACTAGATTTCTAATCCTAATTCTGCACAGCTATTACTCTGGACAAATTGGTGGAGCCTTTCTGAGATTTAGTTTACTCAACTTTAGAAAAGAATAAAACATAATCACTTCTAATTTTCAAAGCTCTAAAATCCTATGATTTCATAAGAATATTGGAGTTAATCCTAAATGCAGGGAAAAGAAAGCTAAATATCTGCAAGACAAAGAAGTAATGAAGGAGCCGGGCGTGGTGGCGCACGCTTGTAATCCCAGCATTTGGGAGGCTGAGACCTGAGGATCCGGGTTCGCAGCCAGCCTCAGCTACCTAGTGAGGCACTCTGCAACTTAGTGAGACCCGGTTTCAAAATAAAGAATAAAAAATAGGGCTGGGGGTGTAGCTCGGAGGTAGAATGCCCCTGAGTTCAATCCCCAGTACCGCAAAAAAAAAAAAAAAAAAAAGAGTTAAAAAAAAAAAAAAGAAGTAATGAAGGAAAGTTTACAACCATTAATGCTTTAAAATGGAAGAATAATAATAGATTTAATAAATGGAATAGACATCAAACATAGAAACTGCAAATAATTTCAGGGTGAGAAATAAAGACGTTAGCATTTTAATTTTTTTTCCTTAGATGAAGAAAAGTTTCAGTTTTTACTTTTATTTTACATCTTTTTTAAGCAAACTGATATTTTCCTCTCATAAGATCTCATTTAAAAATAAAGCCTTTCATAATGGTTTCCCAAATAATTATTCCCCAACTAAATGTTATTAGTGAGGATATCCTGTGTTAAACCACAGTAACCAGAATACTACTGCCTGTTAAGAGTGTTAAAGCTTTATTAATTTATTTCATTATTTAAAATTTTTTGAAATCTAGCCCATGACTCTTCACATATCAAACATCTTAATATAACCAAAATAAAAGCAAAATAGTCAATTGCCATGGGCTTATTAAAATAGCTATCAATTAGCTTTCCAGTTTCTAGATTTTCTGAATTAAGATACTATGATAGCCTTTACAAAAAGTATCTCAAAACCACAGACATCCATTTCATTCTATCATCTTTACAAGAAAAAAGGCCTGTGGTCATGTTAGAACCTGATCATGTTCAAATTTTAAATATATCAACACTGTGAGCTCCCAAGTATTTCACACTATCAAAAATATTCTAGTTAAGAGTTTGCTAAACAATAACTGCATTGAACAAACAAGTATTTGTATGTGTGTGTTTAAATCAAAATAAGGCACACAGACTAGGCTTAGCTCGAGTTTCCTAGCAATCACTGGTGCTCTGAAAGGCTTATGTAGTTAAGAAACCAATCACTTCTGATTCTGAGTGGGTTGTGAACACATACTTCATATCTAATGTCTTTCTTTTTCTTTTTTTAACATATTGTACACGCGTAGCAGTTACACATGGATTTGTTTTACTAAGATGCAAGTTAAACCCTCCTAAAAATCCTTCCTGAACAAAAAAATGCTTGAAACCGGATGGTGCAAGGGGAATGAGAAGGTGGCATCAGTAATCAAATGTTAATTAGCAAGCTTTTTTTTTTCCTTCCCCCAGGGCTGGCCTGTGTTGGAGAATTCAAATCAGAAATCAATGCTCCAAGTGTTTAACTATTACTTCTTCTCATTAACTATTTAAAAGACCGAGCAATTCTCTCCTCATAAAAACAGTAACTCAAGACATTTCTTTTTTTTCAAATACCATCTTTCCAGAAAACAATGAAGAAGCTGTTTCAAGAAAACTATATAATTGAAGTTGCTTTCAATCAGGCTTTGAAGTGACTGTATTCTGCACTTTAAAAACATCTTTTGGTTCTAACTGAATTCTACATTTCAACAACTGTAACTTAGTTCTGCTTTGGACCATACTTTAAAAACTTAATTTCACTTCTTATATATAAAGAAACCAGACAATTGGCATTTTAAAAATTATTGGGATGATGATAATTAAAGTGAATCAAGTATGGATTCTAGTTTAAATGCATATATAATTGCAAGTAGGTTTTGGCCGTCCTGAAAAACTACCACTGGAAACATAGTTATACCCTAATTCACTATACTAAATATTAGGTGTGGGTGAAAACACTGTGAATATTACAGAGTTAGCTCATATTTAAAGTGGTTGAACTAACAGTCATGGCTTTGTTAAAATGAACTTACATCTAATTAAAGTTAAGTCTGGATTTTAAGATAAAAGATGATTCCTAAACAGCTATTAAAAATTTTAATAGCTAAGCAAAGCTAACTATACTTCAAAAATGAAGGAGGTTGCATACTAAGAACTGGGGAGGGGAGAGGGGACTGGAGAAATTGTGAAGTTGCAGAAAATGAAATTATAAACGAAAGCTGAGAGCAGCACACACTCCTGGGCCTACTGCTGATCTAGTCTGCTGGATGTTCTGGGGTCCAGCAAGTGGTGCTGGGATTCTTAGCAATCTGTACTTGAAGAAGTATTGCTTTGGGATGTGCAAATTACACATAGGCTCTTCCTTACCACCATGCCTCTTTAGTTAACAGATTCTAAAGTTTTGTTTTGTTTTGTTTTTTAATTCTAACTAAGGCAGCCAGACCTTTGAGAATAAATATAATAAAAAACTTGCCACAGAAATTCTAGAAATGCTGTAACTTTGTCTGAATAAGTGATCTTATTAGTCTTAGAAATTAAGGAGAGACATCATTGCTTCTGTATTTCAGACTTCATAGCTTTTAGTTTAATACAACTTTCTGCTTGAAACCTACATTAATCTTCAGTTTTTCTGCCTCAAGCTGAAGTATGATTGCTTTCTGGCCATAAAATATATATGAAAATTGCATTAAAACAGCAAATCCACAATAAATGACCTACTGGTCACACTAAAGTAAACTTGGGAGATACCTGTACATGACAGGTGAATTGAAAAAAATGTCCCTAAATACCAGATAACTATGTTTGAGTCATATACAAAACTAAACAGATTTCATTCATTCATTTTTTCCTCTCATAGGATAGGCAAAATACAACCCAAAAGAAAAAGGTTAATCTTGTGTTAGTCAAGACCTTGTACTGGAGGGCAGTGGTATTTCCTCTCTGCATTTTGTGAGGGAAGAGAGTTTTCCCAATTATTTAATGGTCTAGTAAATACAATAGAAGCAAATGATTTTCACTGTCTGCAGTGAATAAAGCAATAGTTACTCAGTGAATGCTCTTAAAATGTCCTCACTTAAAAGCAAATAAATTAATCACTTTATAATTCCTTCCAGGAAAGAATACACCAAGTAAGTCCGAAGTCAAATCTAAAAATAACTGCAATGACTATAAGTTTACTTTAACCAATGCTAATTTAATATATTACTTTAAAGGTTGGTTACATAGGGACTGGGGTATGCTTCAGTGGTAAAGAGTTAGCTTAGCATGTGCGAGGCACTGGGTTCAATTCCCAGCAACAACAACAACATAAAGATTGGTCATGGTCAGGCGTGGTGGCTGAGACAGGAGGATCACAGATTCGAGGACAGCATCAGCAAATAGTGAGACTCTCATCAACCTAGCAAGACTCTGTTTCCAAATAAGAATAAAATCAGGCTGGGGGTGTAGTTCGAAGGTAGAATGCCTCTGGGGGGTTCAATCCCCAGTATAAAAAAAAAAAAAAGGATTGGTCACATAAACCAAAAAATAGTTGTTTGTCGTCAGAATTTTTTAATTTTTTTTTAATTTTTTTTTTTTTTTGGTCTTTTTGGCACTGAGGATCCAAATGCTTGCAAAGCAAGTGCTTTGCCACTGAGCTACATCTCAACCCTAAAACTGAATTTTAATAGATAAAATTCTGATAAAATGCCAGAAGCAACACCAGTTTATCTTAAGGATATACTACAGCTGGATGTGGTAGAACACGCTTGTAATCCCAGTACTTGGGAGGCTGAGACAGGAGGACCATAGGTTCTTGGCCAGTCTTGGCTACTTAGTGAGGCCCTCCACAACTTAGTGATACCCTGTTTCAAAAATAAAGAATAAAAAATAGGGTTGGGGGTGTAGCTTGGAGGTAGAATGACCCTGGGTTCAATCACCAATACCACACACACACATACACACACACACACACACACACACACACACACACACACACACACTTAAGGATATACTCATACATGTAACCAAATATTTAGCTACAATAATATTTACTGTAAAATTTACTGTAAAGCCAGGTGTGGTGGCAGTAATCCCAGTACTAGGGAGGCTGAGACTGAAGGATCCGGGTTCACAGCCAGCCTCAGGTACTTAGGCCCTCTGCAACTTAGTGAGACCCTGTTTCAAAATAAAGAATAAAAAATAGGGCTGGGAGTGTAGCTCAGAGGTAGAATGCCCCTGGGTTCAATCCCCGGTACAACAAATAATAATAATAATATTTACTTTAGACTTGTTTATCAACACACACACACACACACACACACACACACACACACACACACCTAATATAATTTAATATCCAAGAATAGGATAGTTAAATAAATAAAAGAAATACCATGTAGCCATTAAAGTGACAACATTAAATCAGGGCAGTAAAGTATAGCCCAGAGACCAAAATCAGTCTGCTGTTTGCTTTTGTCAATAAAGTTACACTGGAACATAGCCACTGCAACTTGTTTACATATTATCTGTGGCTGCTTCTGTATGACCAGGATAGAAGAGCTAAGTAGATGCAACAGACTGAATACCCTGAAAAGCCTAAAATATTTATTATTAGGCCCTTTAAAGAAAAAAAATTGCTAATCCCTGATATGAAAGAATATTTAATAATACCAAAAGTTGTTACATGAACCAGACACAGTGGTGCACACCTGTAATCCCAATACTTGAGAAGCTGAAACAGGAGGTTCAAGGCCAGCCTCAGCAACTTAGCAAGGTCCTATTTCAAATAAAAAATAAAACGGACTGAGGGTGTACCTTAGAGGTAGAATGTCCCTGTGTTTCATCCCCAATAACAGCAACACAATAAAAAGTTATTAATGAAGCTTGGCATGGTGGTCCATGCCTGTAGCCCCAGGTACTCAGGAGACTTAGATAGAGTCATTGCCAAGTTCAAGGATAGCCTGCGCAATTTAGTGAGACACTGTCTCAAAATAAAATAAAAATGGCTGGGGATGTATCTCAAGAGGTAGAACATTTATCTAGCATGTGTGAGGCCTTGGGTTCAATCTCCAGTACCATACACAAAAATTAACATATGATATTTAAGAAAAACTAGGGGCTGGGGGTTAGCTCAATGGTAGAAGGCGTGTTTGCCATGTGCAAGGTCTTGGATAGGGAGGGAGGGAGGAAGGAAAGAAGGAAGGACGGACGGACGGACTGAGTGAGTTACAAAACAATATATATTTCTGTTTAAGTTATATTCAGACATATATGTGTACATATATGTATACATATACTTGTTTTTTGCTGTTGTTTGTTTGGTACTGGGGATTGAACCCAGAGGCATTCTACCTCTGAGTTATACCCCGTAGTCCTTTTTATTTTTTATTTTGAAACAGGGTCTAAGTTGCTGAGGGCCTCACTAAATTGCTAAGGCTGGCCTTGAACCTGCAATACTCCTGTCTCAGCCTCCGAATACTGGGAGATTATTGGTGCTTGCCACTACGCCCAGTCAAACTGGGCCATTCATTTCAGCTGTGCCACTAATTATCTGAGTGATGCTGAGTAAAGGAAATGGGAAGGAAAGAGAAAGCAATTGAGCATGTATAAAAGCCATGTATGAGACCTCATGTTAATATATCATCCTCATAATAACTTTTACATGTATTATTATCCTCATTTTACAAATATGGAAACTGAGATTTAGATATAGTGAATAATTTGCTCAAAGTTACTCCAGTTAGTAAGTAGTGAGATCAGGATTTAATTTAGTTCTATGGAACTTTAAAGTCTAGATTTTTAGCCGGGCGTGGTGGCCCACGCTTGTAATCCAAGCATTCGGAAGGCTGAGACCGGAGGATCCGGGTTCGTGGCCAGCCTCAGCTACCTAGTGAGGCACTCCGCAACTTAGTGAGACTCAGTTTCAAAATAAAGAATAAAAAAAATAGGGCTGGGGGTATAGCTCGGAGGTAGAATGCCCCTGAGTTCAATCCCCAGTATCGCAAAAAAAAAAAAGGTCTAGATTCTTTCATGACTATGACATACCTTCTCTTAGACTGAATTTCATGTTCTGTAAAATGAAAGGTTGTAACAAATTATTCTTAAACTTCTTTTCCAAATGACACTTTTATAATGGAATATGTAAGAATCTTTATGAGACTACTGTACTTTGGTGATCATAAAGTGGTAACAAGTGAAAATGATCAACTACCAATGAAGCTTCTATCATGACAGGCAATGAGGAGCAGTTAGTGGCTGTCAACTTTGTATTTTTTTTTTTAATCACTAGGGGCTGAACCCAGGAATGCTCTATGACTGAGCTACAATCCTAGTACTTTTTATTTTATTTTGGCTATGTTGCCAAAGCTGGCCTCGAGTCTGCAATCCTCTAGTCCCAGCCTCCCAAGTACGGGCACTACTCCTTTTAAGTGCGATGTGGGAAGGAGAACTGCCAGAGCACATGGCAACTAGTTATTGGTCAACAACTGAATGTTGCCTTCAAAGAAAGAGGCCAGTTCCTGCTGTCACATATAGCTGGGAGGAGAGAAATGGCAAGATAAAAACTTTCCAAGGAAAATAAACCAACGTCAAAGAAAAAGAGCATTATTAAAATGCTAAGTAAACTTTATCATGCAAAGGCTCTTCCTCTTATAAGCTTTTGGTCAGTGCCTTCTTACTAATATAAGAGTTTTGACTAGAATAAAAGAATATGAAGACATTCACACTATGGGCCTGCTACTTTTCCTTGGCCAATGTACAGTAAATCAATTATGCTCTATCTTGTTGTTCCAGTTTTCCCTCTCTCAAAAGTTAGGCACTCCTGCCAACTCTGCTCCTATTCTTTGGTTGGACAAGTGAAGCTCATCAGAAGCTTTGTTTCATTTGCAATCTCTGTTAAGTTCTAAGATAAAATTGCATCTATGAGAAGTAAGATGTGGAGGGAATGTCATTAATTTGCTCTGCCAATTTGTTTTTATAGAGTTGCATTTCCTTTTTAATTCTGATTCCATGTGATTTAAAGCACACACTTGTGCACGGGTGCTCTCACACAGACAAATTAAGCTACTTGCCTAAATGCCACTCACTTAGTCAATGCCTAAGTCAGGATGATGCAAAATTTAAACATTCTTAACCCATTTATTTTTCTTCTAAACATTTTTTCCTAAAAAGGATCACTTGTATAGCACACTTCAAACATTTTTAAATGCTAATAATCTTAATATTATTGGCAAAAATCCCATCTTTATATTTTGATAAGAACTATATATCCTTTCTTGCTCTGGCACTACCCAGCTGATGCTCACACATGATGTTTACATTTTGCTTTGCTGCTTTCTATGGCCCATACAGGCCTCTGCTTCCTCTGGGCCGTGAAAAAAGTGGTGGGAACCAACAGCAATGAAATCTCAGCTATAATCAGGTCTCTTATAATTTTATCTTTTCTTGTTAACAAAAAAATGCAAAAAACAAAGACAACAAAGGGACTTAGTGTTGGGGGCTGCCATGAATACTAAAGTGGCTTGGGGGTGTGGCTCATCAAGTGAAAATAAACCATTCAAGTTACCCACATCAAGAAGAAAGTTTGGGAACAACTAGGCCAGTGTTTGCATTTGAGGCCCTGGAGTCAGGAGAGTACCATTTCCCTCACTCTGCTTAACTATAGCACCAGAGACAACCTGCTTAACCTTTCCTTTGGAAAATATAAAGTAAGTTTCTCCAAAGAATAGCCCTCAGAGATATTTAAAAGTGTGCTTAGTAAGTTCTTAAATTTTTAACTTGCTGCTTTCAAGTATCAGTTTTCAGCATCACTCAGAAATAAATGAGTGGGAGGGTAGACAAGGCTATCTTAAAAAAAAAAAAATGGCTGCCTGGATCACAAGAAAGGTTATAAGACGCTCAGCACCAAAATTTTAGACCTAGTTAACTTCAGACAGATGAAAAAGAGCTGAAAACTGGCTTCAAGTGGCAATTTTGTTAAATCTGATCAAGTGCACTGACTGAACAAAAATCTAATACTGTACACCAAATCCTGAGAAACAATGCTGCCAATGGTCAGAAGTGCCACACAGCTGGCTTTTAATTAAGGCAGTTAAAATCCCAAGTCATGGATTTCACTGTAAGAATGGTTCTCAAATGCAGATATTGCTTATTTTGAAAGAAACACTGAGAATACCTTAGCATTCCCACTTAATGTACTAGTAAGATCAGAAAAAAAAAATTTTAATCACATGATTCATTAAATAAGCAGGCATTCTAAATAAACTGCCTAAAGTCTCCTGTTTAAAAAAATTACTTCTATTTATTCATTAACAAAGGTATTCCTTAGCTCATCCCTGCCATAACCTGCTCTATTCAAAACCATATGGGAAAGGACATTAAAAAACCGCCACAAACCATGGACTTCTGGTATTAGTGCTACACACAGCATACCCCTATTCATTATTCTACCTCCCTTGTTTAATCTATCATTAAGATTCAGTGACCCTACACTAAATTTAAAGCAGATCCTTCCTTCCTCCCATGCCTAAATTCACATACTTTTCTAGTTGGGGATGCCCTCAAGTATTAACAACTCTACGGGGTTTCTCTAATCTCAGCTCTGAACTATGTCATGCTATAGAACCAAGAAATTGCTGTTTTACATCTCTAACTATGGAAGCTTCCATAAAAAAAGACCATATAATTTACTTAATAAGATAAAGGAGGAAAAACCACAACTTAATAAGTATTTCTTCACTATGTTTGGTACATGGAGACACTGTCATATGTGGTACTATCTCCAGAGGTATTATTTCAACTATATTCATCACAGCATTTAGAGTTTTAAAGAATGCTGAAATTTTTCAGGTGTTGACTATCTTAATAATGGAAAAACAAAGGGAAAACAAGAACATGTTGACTTAAATATATATTTGATAAAATACCTACCTGGGGGAATAAGAAGAGTTCAAGAAGACAGCAAAACTTAGCATTTTAAAGAATACTAAACTCCATTTTCAATTATAAATAAAAAAATCTACTGACAGTGTAGCAAAATAAAGGGTAGGGAGCTGTGTATAGGATGGTCTATCAGAGCTAATAGGACTTTCTGTGGCTATAGGAATGTTCTCTATCTGAGTGGTACGATGGAATGGCTACTTGCCACATGTGGCTGCTGGGTAGTTGAAATATAGACCATCTGACTAAGGAACAGAATTTTTAACTTTTTATGTGTGGCACTGGAGATTGAACCCAGGGGAATTCTGCCACTGAACTCCACTCCCTGTACCTGGCCCCATTTTTAAATTCTGAAATAGGGTCTCACTAAGTTGCTGCACACTGACCTCAAACCTGCAATCCTCTAGTCTCAGCCTCCCAAGTACAAAATTTTTAATTTTGTAAATTTTTCATTAAACTTTTAAATTACCACTCATAGCTACTAGCTACCCTATTGGACAAGATTACTTAAGAAAGTAGTGAATATATAGCAACATAAAAGATACCATTGATAAAACTATACACTGTTATGCTTTACCTCATTCCCATTTCTTTAAAGTCCTTGAACATGAAGATAGAAATACTGTAGCTAATTTGTTTTTCACATTTATATTTTTATTTTTCTTAATAATGTTATTTTAAAGTATCTGAAAACTATCAATAGAAACTATATCCTTTCCAATATTGAAGGGAAAGGGATAGAATACTATAAATGATATTTTTGGGGGTAGAGCAATAATGGGCTACATTATGGGGGTTTTTTGTTTTGTTTTGTTGTTGTTGTAGCACTGGGGATGGAACCTAGGGGCCTTCTACCTCCAGGCCACACCCCAGACCTATTTTATTTTTTATTTGGAAACAGGGTCAAGTTGCTGAGAGCCAAGGCTAGCTTTGAACCTGCAATCCTGCAATCCTCCTTTCTCCGCCTCCCAAGTACTGGGATTACAAGCATGTGCCACCACACCTGGCCATTATGGTCATTTAATAGTCAGAGATTTTTAATTTCAATTTACATAACTGCCACATGATCTAATTATTCATCAGTTCATTCATTCAGTCATTTGCAATGATCATCTGAGAATGATTACCATGATATAGATGTTACTATAATAATGTAAACTGCAATCTTGGCATATTTTTGTTGTCAATGGTAGTTTTTTTTTTTTTTGGTTGTGTGTGTGTGTGTGTGTGTGTGTGTGTGTGTGTGTGTGTGTGTGTGTTAGTGGTGCTGGTGCTGGTGTTACTGGGTATTGAACCCAAGAACTCACACACGCTAGACATCCACTCTGTCACTGAGCTACACCCCGAGCCCTTTTTTATTTATATTTTGAGACATATCTGGCTGTTATAGGATATTTTTTAAGTAAGTAAAATGACTGAATAAACACCAAAAAATACAAATGGAAAAAAACATAGATTGGACAAAAGAAGACAATTAAGAATTAAATAAAAACCATCTCCTCACAAAGAGTAGATCATCCTTTAATTGATCTTAAAAATTAAGACCCACAGAAGTTAGGGTAACATATTTTTAAGTTTTTGTTTTTTTTTTTTTTTTTTAAAGAAAATACATAATGCTTTGCTACCCAAAGTGCTAGAATTTCCCAATGGACTTACAAACTGATAAACCTATTCTAGCTTTAACAAGTACATTCACTTGAATGTTAATAATTCATAAGCATTCATTCAGTTGTCCAGCCAATAAACAAATATGTATTGACTGCCTAATATGAGGGTGGTATTATTCTGTAACAGGGACTGAAAATGACAAAAGTGTACACCTTCACGGAGCTTATGGTCATTCTACGGTATATGTAGGGTGGTAAGGGTTAGCAACGGGAGAAGGAAACAGAAAAGAAATAAGTACATAAACAAGATCATTTAAGAGTTAGTAAGTGCTATTAAGCATGAAAATAGATTCCTGCCAGTTGTTCTCTAACTTAAGATGGGTAGGATCCTGAATAAGAAGGTACAAGTCCCAGAATGAGTGCTCTAGGCTGATAAAACATGAAACAAAAAGGCTCTGTCAGATGCTTTACATAGTGTATAGTCTCTAATATTTACCATCAAGTTCAATGCAGCTTTTATTCTTTCTTCACAGAATAAACTGAAGGTCCACACTCTCTAAATAAGTAGAAGCAGGAGCCAAAAGGAAATCTACGGGATTCTGCAGTAGTTTCTCCTTTTTACGGTACCACAACACATCCCTAAAAACTAAAACTAGAAAAATGGTTTATTTTGTTTTTTCCTGCAGATCATCCTTCCCTGCCCTCCATCCACATGACCCAAACACACTCCCTGTCAAAGAAATGTTACTCACCCTGTTCGCTTGCTTGGCTAACTAACTCTTCCTTCATAAATTTGGGACAGGCTTTAGTTCAACTACACTAAATAATCATAAATGCCAAATTACTGTCAGGTACAAATTAGTAAAGTTTACCACAGTGATAGCTAACACAAAGGGATATTTCTGAGATTCTGATCAAAGATATCTTGTCTTCAAACACAGTTGGGTGTTGCTTGTATGTTTGTGCTCAAGTGAATAGATATTGTCATGCATTCCAAAATAAATAGAAAGTGCATTTGATCATAACTTATTTTTGTCATGTTTCACTGCCTTATGCCAGTACTGAATAAATTCAAAGATGCCCATCCTAGAAAATTGTGGCAGCCTGGCAATCACAGCCAATGAAAGCCAGTTACTTCAGAGCGCCATCTCTGACTCCCAACATTATCACTCATTCTTCATGCTCTAATGAAAAGGATGATGGAAACAGATATTGCTAATGCAGAGGTACAGAGATTGATCTCTATAGCCGTGTACATTTTAAGGGGAGGGAGGGTGTGAACTTTCTATCCTTGTATATGTTTATGGTTAGTTTTCTTATCCATTCAACAAATATTTATTGAACACTTCTTAGGTTCCAGATTCTAGTGGTCATTAGAGCATCAGCCTCAAGTGCAATTGTCGAGAGCAGCCAAAGAAATAACATAAGTGAATGAAAATGGAAAATAAGCTGGGCATTGTGTTACATGCCTGTAATCCCAGTACTTGAGAAACTAAGACAGAAGGATCACAGGTTTAAGGACAGCCTCAGCCACTTAGCAAGACCTTCAACAATTTAGGGAGACCATGTTTCAAAATAAAAAATACAAAAGGCTGGGGTATAGCTCATAGGTAGAACACCCCTGGGAAAAAGAAAGAAGAAAAAGTAAGGAATAAAGAAAAAGGCGACAAATGATAGAAATGTGTTAAGAAAATGTTAACATATCACACTGACAAACAAAAGTGTTAACTTCTGAAGATTAATCATACAAACATTTGAAAATGAAACTAATTTCTTTTTCATCTAATTCATCTCAGAAAAAAAATAGATACCCTTTTAAATTTAATAATCACCCTGGAAGAACAATAAAGTGATAATCAAGATGTGATTTTAATACTTGAGCTGTAGTATATCTTTGCATCAATGAGGTTCTACTAAAAATGCTGAGATCCTAAAGGGCTAAATAATTATATGTACTCAATATGCAATAAAATGTATTACTTTAACTAATTTATTTAGCAGACATTCAAATAGCACTTCACTCTTCTAAAAATTTTACAAATTAAAAAAATTATTTTCACCAACTTTCATGCTATCTGAGGCACAGAAGAGTATGTAACTTATCCAAAGTCACATAATAGTAAGTGCTGAAAGTAGTATTCTGATCCAGGCAATCTGACTCAAGAGTACATACTTTTCACCATATGCTATGTTGCCTCTATATTTTAATCTTATGGTGATATACATTTTTTAAAAAGGACAATAAAATATACACTTCAACATATACTTGGTCTGCAGTAAAATTAACAATGTGAATCAAGTGTTTTAATGTTGTTAGAGTCCAACCACCACTACATGTGTATTAATCACTTTCTAACTAATAAATACTAAAGTCACTTGGTTCAGAAATTGTATCATTAAGATAAACCAATACACAAAAATGTTTAATTTCTCTCATAACTAAAGGCATATAAATTAAAATATCATTCTCACCTTTCAACTAGGCAAAAACTAAAAATATTTACATAATCTGTTGTTGGTAAAAATATAGTCATGTGTATTTTAATGTGCCTGCTCATGTACCACTGGTAAGCAAAGAAGTAAGTAAAGCTTTCTGAGGGGCAATTGGGCAATATCTAAAAAAATATACCCTTCAACCCAGCTATTCCATTTCTAAGTACTTATCCTAGAGAAATTCATACAACTTACAAAGGATTTCAAGTGTTAATATTTTAGATTTCTAAGTTCCTGAGTCATTTACAGTGAATTTTTTTGTGTGGTGTGTGTGTACTTCTAGAGTAATCTACAAAGGTAAATAACTGGAAAATTCTTGTTGTTATACTTTTCAATATCAGTCTATATATAAGAAATAATTTCTTCATTTTAGTTTGTATTACTAAATTTAGAACAGTATGCATTGTGAAGAAATCTGGCCAAATACGTAAATGACAAAGGGAAAGTACTAATTTGTATTTTTTCAGATATTTGAGACTTTGAAATAGCCACCATCCATTAACTAACACTTGACCAAGCCCTTCACCTGCTTTAGCCAGCTTTAGCCACAGACTCCTCCTTCCATCCCCCTTTTCTGCCTCCATACTATCCTACAATACAAAATCTAAAAACTGCATCAGGAATTTCCCTATACCGCACAGGTAATTTTACAGAGACTGGGCAACCAGACAACTGTACTCTACTCAAACCACCATGTCATTTTGATTAACTCATGGGTCGGGCAATGTCAAGCATATATTGAGGGTCAAATTCATTAGTGTCAATGTCACTCATATATCAAAGGGCAAACTCATTGACAAGGGTACTACAGGGAATCCTTTCTTCCCTTCAGTCTGCACATTTCATACAGTTCACCATTTCTATTTTTAATAGTAAAACACAAGTAGGAAGGCAAGAACTGGACAATCTGATAGAGTAGAACTAGTTGCTTTTTAAAAAATATTTCATTAGGTTAAGTCTCTGTTTTGTTAATGTGTGCACTCAATACTATAAATTTTCTTCTTAAAACTGCCTTTTATAGGATCCCAGAGATTTCAAGTAAGTTGTGTCTCTATTTTCATTTGATTCTAGAAATTTAAAAATTTTTCTATTTCTTCTATGTCCCAGTCCTCATTCAAAAGTATATTTTTCAATCTGCATATATTTATATAATTTCTTTGGATCTTCCTACTATAGATACTATGTCTAATATGAACTGAAAAATGCAAAGAATTATATCAATTTTTTAAATTTGTTATTACTTGCTTTGTGGCCTAGAATATATTCTTTTGGAGAAGGTTCCATGGGCAGCTGAGAAGAATGTGTATTCAGCTATTGCTGGATGAAATATTCTGTAAATGTGTTAGGTCCATTTACTTTATAATATTCTTTAAGTCTGAAGAGTCTTTATTGATCTTTTGCCTGGATGACAGATATAATGGTGAAAGAGGTGTGTTAAAGTCCAGTATTGTTGTATTAGGGTCTATCTCAGTCTTACTGTCAAGTAATGTTTTTTGTTTTGTTTTTTTTTTTTGCGGTATTGGGGATTGAACTCAGGGGCATTCTACCCCCGAGCTATACCCCCAGCCCTATTTTTT
>PVLC010014153.1:0-33961 GCA_004027655.1 Graphiurus murinus | reverse complement strand
AGTCCAACTTTTTCAAATATTAATTTCTCTTTCCTTCATGTGAGTAATGATCTTACCTCTGCTTGAACATTACATTTGGAGGCATTTTATAATTGTTAGAAAAAAATCTCTGTTCTATTAAGTAGGAATAGTTTTACCTAGAAAATTTTGCCTACTGCTTATAGTTTTACCCTCTGGGATATCAAAATAATATCACTTGTTGCAAAATTAAGGCCATGATACAAATTATGATAGCAAAGACATCAAGAATTGGCGGGGGGGCGGGGACACCCTAATGTACATCAAGGTTACTCACTAAATTGAACTTGAGAGGGAGGGAGGGCAAGGGAGCGGAGCGGGGTGGGAATTGGGGGGAGGGGTCAAATGAGAAATGTGGGCACATATGTCGTTTTCAATTTGTACCTAACAAAGATGTCTGCCTTCAATGTACGAATAAAAAAAAAGAATTCAGCAGTAGAAAGTTATAGTTTCCTCAGAAGAAATTATTGAAAATGTTGAGCTTGAAGACAGTTAAGGACTGAGGCAGACATCATCAATACTGTGCATGTGTGTGCCCCATATTTGAATGGCTATCATATGGAAGAATAATTAAGCCTTTTGAATATGGTTCCAGAAGGAAGAATTGAAACCAGTGACTGAAATTAGAGGTAATCAGATTCTGGATTAGCTAAATATGAAAACATATATAGAATTGTTAGATAAGGCTAAAAGGATAGAAGAGTCAAAGTAATGTTGGGAATTTAGGATAGAAGATCAAGTTCATTAAAGGTTAAATAACAATAATTTTAAGAATAATTCCATTATGATATAATTTACACATAATGAAATAGACTAGTTGTAAGTTTACATTTTGATTAGATTGGATAGATTTATGTATTTACTTATCACCAAAATCAAGATATAGGATATTTCCGTATTTCCTTTAAAAGTTCCTCTATGCACTTTCCCATTCAAATCTCATTTTAGGTTCTTTATGGCTTCTTTTAGCCAGCATCATATTTTTGAGATTTGTATACGTTATTGTGTGTGCTTCAATAGTTTGTTCTTTTTATTACTGAGTATTATTCAATTGTATTCCATATACTCCAATTTCTTTATCCATTGATCAGTTGACAGATATTTAGGTTGTTTCCATTTCTTGGCTATGGACATTCATGTCTAAGTCCTTTTGTGGACATGTTTTAGTTTCTATTAGTTAAATAATTAGAAATAGAATTTTAGAGTCATAGAAAAGGTACATTCATCAGAAAATACAAAACTATTTTCCAAAATGGTTTTACCATGTTACTTTCCAACTAATATTGTATGAGAGTTCTAGTACTTCCATAATTTATATGGTCAGTCAGTTAAATGCAGCGTGTCTAAGTAGTCTATTATTTGTGGTTTTAGTTTGTATTTATCCCGTGAATAATTATGTGGATCTTTCCATGCATTCTTTGGCCATTTTCTGTATTTTTCCATGAAGTTGTACCAGTCTTTCTTTCATATAGCCTGTAAAAATAAGGGCATAACAGTAACATGGCACTTTCATGATCCAAAGCAGGGTCAACAAGATTTTTCTGTAAATGGCCAGGTAGTAGGTATTTCAAGCTTTGTGGCCCATACAGTTTCTGTCTCAATTACTCAACTCTGTCATTATGGTATGAAAGCAGCCATGAACAATTCTCATGATTGTGTTCTAATAAAACTTTATTTACAGAAAACATGCAGTAGGACAGATTACCTGGCCCCTGATCTAGAGAACTCTTAAAAGTCTATTTTGTGGGAAATAGTGCCTCTGTTTATAATATTACCTTCTTCAGTTAGAGGCTGATGAGGGGAAATAATACTCAGGATTTAGTTATGCCAAATAAGTGAGTATTAGGTATGGTAAGGGCTAAGAAAGGGACACTGAGAATGTATTTTTAAAGTATTAGATGACATTATATGGTCCATTTCCTTCATCAAGCCTCCTCTTCCCCTTCCATTTATCTCCCCCAATTCTGTTCAACTACTCTATTGGTCTCTCTCTCTTCCTTTTCATGAGGTACCTTTTCTTTCCTATTTTCTCTCTAGCTTCCACATATGAGAGGAAATATGTGGCCCTTGATTTTCTGAGGCTGGCTGATTTCACTTAGCATGTTCTATAGTTCCATCCATTTTTCTGCAAATGACATTTTGATTTTCTCTATGGCTAAGTAAAATTCCACTACATGTGTATACCACATTTTCTTTATCTGTTTATCTGTTGATGGATACTTAGGTTGATTCCATAACTTGCACATTGTGAATTATGTTGCTAAAAGCATGGGTATGCATGTATCATAGTATCCTTAATGTAATTCTTTTGGAAAGATACCGATGAATGATAGATCTGGGTCATATGGTGCTTCAATTCCTAGTTATGTTCATATATGAATGTATCACTATCAATTTCATTACTATGTATGAAGAGGGAGGGGAGGGAAACACATCAAGTAATGCTATATGCATATATGAATACAACACTTATAATCTCACTATGATGTATAATAAAATACATCAATAAAATAAAAAGTATTAGATATTTAGAAGTGTAGCATTTATGAGAATCCATAAGAATTAGCAGCATCACCAAAAAGTCCTTCTGGAGGTCTGTCCTAGGAGAAGAGTCCAGAAGGATGGGGATGGTTTTGCCTTTTGTTACTCTGCTGTCAATTTGTATTATAGTAAAAGGAGAATTTTGCTCTAGACTTTAGGTCATATGCATTAGAATTCTATGTCAGTAATAGTGAATTGCTATTACCTTCTTGGTGATTCATTCACAACATTTATTACAAACTGCAAACCTTGCTAATGGTGCATTTGGGCCTGAAATATTTATCTCAAGAACAATCCAATCAAGTCTAATTTAGGGTTTGGTAGAAGAGGAGACATTTTTTCTTGAAAGTAAGATCTATTTGATATCTCTTACCTTCAGGGAATAGGCCATATTTTCTCTAGTTAACAACTAATAGCTTTTTAAAAATTTATTTATTGGTTTAACATTTATTTGAACAAATACCAAGTTAAGGTAGGATAACCAAAATGTAAGCAATGAAAAGGAGCTAAATAGTCATATAAATGGATTTTATGACAAACTTAAATTATCTTCAACAAAATGGAAACCAACCATTTTTATCTACTCAGACATTTTCAATATCCTGAGAAAGTCCCCTGGCCACAAACCTGACTTTTGGCCAGCCCTTCTATCTACCTGCCATATTTGCCATTTCATTCTGTAAGGTTAAGAGAATGCTTTTTTTTGCTGGTTTAAATGCTTTCAAATACTCTTCTTTTGCTCTGCTTGAAACTACAAAGTTCCCTGATAACTCTCAATTTAGAATTATTTATCAAAGACTATGTGAATAGCACTGTACTAAATTCCATGGGGTAGAGGAAGATAATATAACATGTGATTACTACTTTCCCAATGTTGAAAATATAACTAGAATGAAATAAAAGTTTTTAGCTATCCAGCTTATTATTTACATTGCTTAATTGCCTTTTTACTTCTTGTAATTTTCTTAGCTTACATATGTTAAGAATCCCACTCATTTTTCTATCATGATAAATGTTCATTTTCAATCACTAGAGAATGATATGGACTATGGCCACCTTCAAGGTGGGGACATATCTTGCACAGCTTTATTAACCAACTACATGGTACTTTATTATGGTTTAGACATGGAATGTCCCCTCCCCAAAAGCTTTCATATGGCGATGTTCAGAGGTGAAATAATTGAATCATGATGGCTCTAACCTGAACAGTGAAATGAATCCATTGATGGATTAATAATTTGAATGAACTTCCTGGCTGGAAACTATAGGCAGGTAGGGTATAACTGGAGGAAGTAGGATATTGGGGCATGACGGGGAACATATCAGTTCCTGGTCCTTTCCTTTCCCTCTCCCTGCTACTAGGATGCCATGAGCAAACAACTGTCCTCTGCCACATCCTGCCACCATGTTTTTGCCATGGTGCAGACCAAGCATGGATTGAACTTCTGAAACTATGAGCAGAATAAGGCTTTCCTCATCTAAAATGTTCTTGTCAGATATTTTGGTCTCAGTAAGAAAAAAAAAGCTTATATAGATACATTATGTCTCAAGATCTATTTATTGTATTCAATTGCATTGGCAGAAGTGTCAATGAAAAACATAGGCTTGCTTCAAATACAGTTTTGTGTTAAGAACCATTGTGTAATGAATTTATTAGGGAAAAGAAGGAAAGTATATTTTTTTGTGTGTGTATGTGATACTGGAGATTGAACCCAGGGACATTCTACCTCTGAGCTATACCCCCAGTCCTTTTTATTTTTCATTTTGAAACAGATTCTAAGTTTCTGAGGGCCTCACTAAGTTGCTGAGGCTATCCTGGAACCTGTACCTCCCTGTCAGGAATAGAAGTAGTTGCCAGAAGTCCTGTCTCAGACTCTCAAATACAGGAATTATAGACATGCACAACTATGTCCAGCTGAAGATATGCCTTTTAAAAATACATTTTTATGTGCAACAAATCTAGTGGTAAACATTACATGAATTGTTATTTATTAAAAGATGTCAAATTATTTGGGGGGGGGTTAGGAGAGAGTAGCCAAGGTACTACCTGCAGAGATAGTGAATACAGATATTGGTAGAATATATGGAGATTGTTATAATGTAGTGAGAAAAATGATTTATTTAGATGAAAAAAGAAGCTTAGATAAAATGAAAAACTTCCTACCCTGTACTTCCCTGTCAGGAAGAGTCGGTTGCTAGTTTTAAGTGCCAGACCCAGACATAAATATCCTCTGCTCACATGACCACTGTGGATAGATTAAAATATCTCAATATGCATTCTAAGATTTATTTAAATATTCACTAACTGATGTTTTCCCTTTTATTCTTATCACACTGACTCTAAGCATGTCAGTTTGCAAGGTAGATTTTCTACTCATTGTCTATAGTTTGGTTAAAAAAAATAGCAGTCACATCAAGCTTACAGGTGTGTATATTTATTTCTTGAAGGAATGAATAACTTGGAAAAAAACATTTCTTGTCCACTTTCATCTCTCCCAGTCCCCCAACTCCTTACTGCCTGACTTCATCGATGTCATGAAGATAGGGAAGAGGCTTTGTCCTCCCCCTCCCTACTTATCCTTACCCTTGTTATTATTTCTGTAATCCCGAGTCATGGAAGGTATATATTTTGCTCTATAAATATACTTATTCATTTTATCTTTCAAGCTGTTGGTTTGACACTGGCATCTCAGTATAGCCCATTTTGCATCAGAGTGTAGAACATAGAAAGCTTTTTTCATTTTGTTTTTCTCTTCCAATTCTACATGGGCGGTCACTGTGGTTACAATGCAGATTCATAAACAGAAATAGGGAAATGAACACAATCTTAGCAATTCCACAGGCATGAGATTACAATTCCTTTGTAGCTGAATGTCCTTGAAATTGTCATCGAGCTTTGGGTAACCTTTCAGGATGAGAGTGTGCTGTCAGTGAAACATAATGGGTTTTATATCTTTATTTATTCTACTTTATTAAATGAATATAAAAAATCTCTTCTAATATCTTGCCCTTTTTTCAATGAATATACTTAACAGGAGCAGAAAGGGTAAGGAAATATTCTTATTTGCACTCTGATGAATATATGCAAAACTAAATCTTTATTGGGAAGCTCCTTCAAATAAAGATGTCTTAGATATTAAACTATTATATCTAACCTTCCAATTCAACTACATTATGATATGAATATGCAATGAAAACTATTATGAGATGTACAGTCAAAAACACATTTTGAAAGTGGAAATGTATTTGACTTAATAGATATTTAAGTGATTTGGATTGTGTAAGATTGTTTTGAGGAGATGTAACACAAAGTGTTTATTCCTATATTAACAATGTACGTAAAATAAAATATGGGTAGAAAGATTGTAATATCTGAAAGTACATTAAGAACATTTTTCAGAGTAAATATATGACTTTTTTTCTTTATAGTGTATTACTTTCAGAACTTGACATGTGCTGTCTAGATGAAGCAATGGAATTGTTCTCAAAGTTTACTGAAAACACTGCTCTCAGAGTGGTTGGGAAGCATAAACTTGATTTATGTATTTGAAATCTTATTAAGTTATAGTAAGGAGCTATAATTGTCAGGATCTTGAAATTAAGAGGAATAGAAGCTGAAGTAATCTAGAAAGTAGAAGTGGGTGGTGGGTAGATGACAAAGGGCTAGAGGGCATGATCTCTACTCTGAATATCTGAGAAAGCTGGGGTGGATAGATTTACATGTAGAGTTGGAGAAGGTTGCTAGAAACCCAACACTAGTTTGTATCTCTCAAAGGACCCTGAACAAGTTTCAGACAAGTAGTCCCTCAAATTTCATCTTCTGTATGAGTCACCTGGGGATTTGGTTAAAATGTAGATTCTGAAACATTAGGTCTGGGATAAAGTTCAAAGGAATGCATTTCTGATCAGCCCTCAGATGATGCTGATGTTGCTGGTCCTCAGACCAATTTTGAACAGCAAAATGGCCCAGGGAGCATTTTCCAATCATTCAGGGAAGAGATCTGTAAACATTGAAAGAGCCATTTAGTGCTTGCATTTTTAAGCCATACTTGTACGTCTTGGCTAAGGAGAAACCATTTTCCCATTTCACACACCCTTGTGCCTGCTAAAAGGGTACAGGAGTGATGAGAAAGATGCCAACAATCTCTGCAGTGGTTGCATTGGGCTTCCTTCCTCACGGGCTGGTTAATAGTAACAATGATAATAGCAGCAGCTAAGATTTTTATTGAGCTCTCCAGGCAGGCATTGTGCTAAGTGCTTTCCATGGATGTTTCATCTTAATCTTCACACCTACCCTGTGAGAGGTATCATTATTATCTATAGTCATAGACAAGGAAGCGAACTTAGGAGATATTAAATGATATATCCAGATGATACAGAACTTTTCAGAATTCAAATCAGGATTATATGACTATGGAATCTATGCTTTCAACTATTTTCTAAGTGCTTTCTATGAGCCTGGACCATTTAGTTAAAGATAACATTTTTTGTCATATTGGGGATTGAACCCAGGGGTGTTCTGCCTCTTAGATATACCCCCAGTCCTATTTTTATTATTATTTTTTTAAAATTTGAAACAGGATCTCACTAAGTTGCTAAGAGCCTCACTAAATAGCTGAGGTTGACTTTGAGTCTGCGATCCCCCTGTCTCAGCCTCCCAAGTACTAAGGTTACAGATTTGTGTCACCATGCACAGCTTAAAGCCAATATTTGAAAGAGGAAAAGGAGTGATAATGGAGAGATGCAGAAACTGAAGTACAGAGGGAAAAATGATTTATCAAGAGTTGAGTTATTTGTGTGAGAACGAGAATTCATAGGCTGTATGACTCTAAAGAGGAGACAGGTTGGGAAAAGAGCAGTGAAAAAAAACTTGAATATCCACAAAGGAGTGTAAATGAGTAATTTGAGACTTATAGTGAAGGAAAATATCTTAAGAACTTGAAATATACAATTATTTGGGTGGTCTCAGGAAGCAAAGACATTTTGGTTACAATTCAAGACCTTGTGTTTTATTGTCAGTGTTGTTATACTCTTGGAAAGCAAGGATTTACAATATTACTTAGAAAGCAATTACATATTTGAACAGCCTTATATACATTTAATAATTCTATCTGAAGCTTACTTGATCAATTGCAAATTTAGCACTAACTAATATTCTAGGGAATCGAGATCGTCAGTCAAGAAAGGTTGGATGGTTGTAGATACCTGTCAATTTATATACAACTGGAGATTATTCAAAGCTCATTTGTTGTTTCTCTGTAAGTGCTGTCCAAATAGTTTGCATTTCAAACATGGACCTATCACTATGAATCTCACTATCAGGTATGGGGAGGGGCAGTGTGGGAAAGGAAACAGTGATAATACATATATGAATGTACCACTCTGAAACTCATTGTAATGTATGGGGAGGGAGGGGGTAAATGAGAGGTGGAGTAGGGGAACAAACAAGTGATGTTGTATGCATATATAAGTGTATCAGTTTGAATCTCACTACAGTGTATAAATACAATGCACCAATCAAAATTAAATAAATAAATAAAACAGTACTGCAATGGGTCAATTGCTACATGGCTACTTTTTCCTAAAAATGCTTTATATCTATCCTCATGAAGGAATACATTGAGTATAAAGGATTATACTGTACTAAAATATGCATCTAAATTAGCTTATCTCTCAAAATCATGGAGCTTGAATATTATCAGCTTGAATGTTATCAAATTTCTGGATTTGGGTTCACATGACTTTTTCTTTTTTATATTGAAATAACAAAGACTTAAGAGAAAAATAGCAAATGTAGTAGAAAGTTCTCATATGCCCTCACCCAGTTTTCCTTAATTCAAGCACCTTACTGTCATAATAAGTTATCAAAATCAGAAAGATAATGTTACTACAATGCTTTTAGCAATCTATAGACCTTATTTGAATTTTCCCAGTTGTCCCACTAGTAACTATTTAATTTTGCAACAAAACCCTTTTTGACCATATTTCAAATGATTGTTCTTGACAATGTTGATTGAGGAATAATGAATGAGATCAGAGAAACAGAAAAGATATGTATTCAGATCAAGAATATACTTTGCTATTATGTGTTAAATTGTGTTTTACCCCAAAATGTGGAAGTCTATCCACCATACCTGTGGCATAAGACCTAATTTAGATATAGGATCTTTAAAGACGAACAAGTTAAGATGAGGTCATTATTGTGGTCTCTAATCTGATGATTGTGTCCTTATAGAAATGGTAAACTTGGACTTAGAGATAGACATGCATTCAGGGAGAACACCAGAAAAAGATTGAAGTCTGCTGTCACAAGCCAAAAAACTACCTTCTAGAAGAGAGGCCAGGAAAAGATCCTTCCTTAATGCATTCCGAAGGAGGGTAGCCCTGCTGATACTTTCATCTCAGACTTCTAGCCTTCAAAACAGTGAGACAATACATTTTTAAGCCCCTCAGTTTGTAATACTTTGCTACAGCAGCTCTAGAAAACTAATAAATTGGCTGTGCTTGAGAAATCAGCTGAAGCATGGGTGTTTTTTTTTTTCTAATTTCAGGTGTGCTGTTCTTACTGTGGCAGTTTAAAGGCACCTGGAGAAGGGACTAGGCATGTGGAAGCAAGCAGCCAAGTTAATGTGTGAGTAGACACTATATGGACTGGCCACATAAGCATAAAAGCATAAGGAAAAATTACATTGGAGAGCAATGGACCTATGCACAGTGAGTGGAAATGCCTTAAAGTGACCAGTCAAGTGTGCATCATGTGGGGATAGTAGCAGATTGGGGTGGAGAACATCAGGAAGGAAGTTGAGTTCAACTGCTCACTGCGCTTCCTCTCTGCATCCACATTCACGTTGGCAGCGACAGTATAGGTCCTTGACTATATACTTCTTCATGAGACATGTGTTTTATGACATACCTTCCATGTGTTCCTTATGCTATTCTGGAACCCAGAATCATCATGAAAGTCTCAATACTCGTGAGGATATTTCAAAGGATCCATTGCAAATTCAAGGTAATATCAATGAAAAATTATAAAATGTTTGGCACAAATGAAATATAAATTGAATAGAGGTATAGATTCCTAAAACAACTACTTTGAATCTGACAGTGAAGTTATGTTTGTGTTTTTAATGGTGGCTGTTGAAGATTTAGAAGGCTCTTTCTAAATTAGAGGTTTTGTGATTTTATATGTCTATTTAAAAAAAAGTTATATTTCTCTAGTCACACATTGTGTTACTCTATTACCAAATATTTTACATCATTCTATCAGATGGGTTATTTGTTGGCAAATGTCTACAGCTCCTAAGCATTCCAACAAATAACCCAAACTGTCATGTATGTAAAACTCAGTAATAGGTGAGAAAAAGCTGTAATTTTTATATACTTTATTGTTGCATTGTGATTATCATAGTGAGATATAGAATGATAGGAACTTGGAGCATTTCCCTCTGGGTCCCATCTCCCTCTCTCCCTTCCCTGTATGTTTTTGAAGAAGAACAAAATTGTCATTTGTAGGAAAATGGATGGAACTTGAGAACATTATGCTAAGTGAGATTAACCAGTCTCTAAACACAAATAGTTGTGTGTTTTCGCTCATATGTAGAAGCTAGATAGAAGTATGGAAGCCAGAATAACCTCATATAGAAGACGAGAGACTCCAATGGAACGATAGAAGGGATTTAGGGGAAAGGGGGGGGGAGACACAAAGAAGATAACTATTGAAAAGCTATAATTTTTATTGTAGACTCATCAATGATTCCAGGTATCTGGAATTCTTTTATGGGTATTATTTCTTTTAAAAATTACACTGGTAAAGAGAGGAAACTTCTTTTGGAGGAAGGTATATATTGTGTTTTTCTCTAAATATTGAACTTGTAAGATATAACCCCATGGAGAATTGAGTTTATGTGCAAATTTCCTGAATTAGCCAGAATTGTTTAACTTTGTTAATTGACACACACACAAAAAATGTAAGTAGTGAAAGACTGGCCTTGTTGTTCTTATTGTTGTGTGTGCAGAGAATTTTTGTGCCCAGTAATTTCATATAAAAAATATCCCATAATTTTATTAGAATTGAACCTGCCCTTAACTATTAGTGTCATCTTTCTGCTATGCTTAGCATTGGGAGACTTCCCAATGCCAGAGCACTCTCTGAAGAGGGGAGACTAATGTACACCTGAAGCTATCTATACCTCTTGTGGGCCTAGTGAGTGACTTACCTTGGGAATAGCTGTTGAGCAATGTTAGTCAGTAGTAATCGTCATGGTTATGTTGAAGGTTGGTTCTGCCATTCTCTGGAAACGTTTAGTTATGTTTATTCTTTGAAGATGGATGCAGGAATGTGGGCATTTAGGCATTAGTTTGAATCCATCAGGCCTGGGACTAGTTGTGTGGGAGAGCCTAGTTCTTGCTGGACCCTCATGAGTTCAATTGGAACTGAATCAGTTTGGAGAATGAAGCAAGTCTAACAGCTGTTCAACTTCCCATGTTCAGCTAGCTGTGGAGCTTCCAACTTACCTGGCAGTGTGTGTTGAATAAATAGGAAAAAGTGGTCCAAAATTTTTTTTATCTCTGAGTTAAAATTCCCAGAGAAATAGTTATCTTTCCAGGAATCCTCTCCAAGTTGTAATAAACCACCTGCCTTCTGTATGCATAACCCAAAGAATTAGAATATTGGCCAACATTACCACTCACATTTAACTTAATTTAATTACTTACACTAGTCTCCTCTCAGACTTCCATACATAGGTGGAAGGGTCATCTTACTTAGTTGTTAAAATGTTAATGTTAGACCTCAAATTATATTTGTTTTCCTTGAAGAAAAGAAGCTATAATAAGCTCATTTGAGGATGACTAAAAAAGAAGATATCAAAAGTTTACTTAGAATTTTTTTAATGTAATAAATAATTTGACGGACTATGTGATTGATTGTTCAGACTGACTTTAAGGAAACTCAAATTTTATAGAATGTAACAGGTGTTTAATATCCCAATAGAAATTGAAGGAAATTAAGCAAAGTGAAAGGAAAATTTGAGAGCTGCCCCATTTTCTGTCAGGGATCTGATGTCATCTTAAACAAAAAGTCCTGTTGCAGGCATCTGTAACAGGACATATATATTTTATCATTTCTTCTGTTTTTCTGGCTATTACTTTGAGAATGCTGCTACTCACTTTTCACATGTTCTTTATCTAAAAGCCTGGGTAACCTGAGATCAGCAAATTGGAAATGTCATGGTTCAGAATTGCACTCAGTCATACTTCACACAATGGCAGATCACAGAGGTGACCACTTCCTCCTTCCCTTTCCCCCAGTCCTAAAAGATGGACAATAAAGTATTTTCTCCTGCTGTTCCTTGTGGGAGAAATGTCCGTGTTTTTGTTAAGCTTGGTCAAAATACACTCCTTTGAGGCAACTTTGAACCATCACACTGTTGTCCCCCGTATTGATTGAGATTTGTCTTTGTATTTTATGATACAGTGGATATTTTTCCAAGTGCTGTTTTTATGTGTTAGAAAATTGTGAATGTTTTTTCTATAGTTCACCTCATTTCTCTTTTAAACCTTCAATCTCTCTAGTGGCAGAACATTTCAATGCAGTGAGTTCTGGAAAGCAGTCATTTAAGGTTTAAAGACACTCAATTAAGAATCCCCCTTCCCTCTTTTCTCAAAATAGCAACTAAATTCCTCGAATTTATGCCACATTATTGCTCTCTGTGCTGATTGGGGGTGAAGTGGGGATGGCAAATGGTGGACTTGGCAAAAGTGATGGCACTAGTGTCTGCTGAGGTGGGCTGTGCCTCCTGTCCTCCTCATTGACACCAAGCAATGTGTCTGTACTTCTACTATCACCATGCCACATGAGAAGATACTTGGCTTCTCCTCAGATGTGCAATATTAAGAGGGAGCAGCTGCTGACTGTGGCCTATTACATTTCCTGCAGTAATGGTTGAAGAAGCTCTGGGAGGCTCTGCAGACCAACTCCCTTCTCTTCTCAGCTCTCAAAACTCTCCACACCTCTCTATCCTGACAATCAGTCTTGTAGGATGATGGTAGCCTCACATCTTGCATGTCTTATAGCCTCAAGCCATGATGACATGGAGGTTATGTGGTTAAAAGGAAATACAAGTGAAGTAAGACTGTTAAGGAGTTGATGAACATATCATTAAAAAGTAAAACGTTTACCCTACATGGAAGATTTCCCAAATAGACTCAAGGAGATCTCAGCTGCTATAGGGAAGGATGTTGTTATCAGAAACAAAAATAACTAAAATGGAATAAATGTGATGATATAGGAGATACCATGTGGAAGTTGGTCTTGACTAGATCCTCCCTTCCTTCCTTCCTTCCTTCCTTCCTTCCTTCCTTCCTTCCTTCCTTCCTTCCTTCCTTCCTTCCTTCCTTCCTTCCCTCCCTCCTTCCCTCCCTTCCTTCTTTCCTCTCAGTTAAACTCAAGGGCATTCTACCTCTGAGATATACCACAGCCATATTTGATTTTATTTTTTAAAATTTTGAAATAGAGTCTCACTAAATTACGGAGGGCCTCACTAAGTTGCTGAGGCTGGCTTAAAACCTGCAATCCTCCTTTGACAGCTTTCCAGGTACTGGGATTACAGGCATGTACCACTTCTCCTGGCTACAATTTCATTATGTTGAGAGTGAGAAACATTCTAAAACAAGCTAATGATATTATCACTAAATGCTACATCAGCATATTACTGATTGCACCTAAACTATTCACTGAATTGTTTTCTTTGGGCTTAGATGTCAATATTAATATGCTGTTACCTTAAGCTTTATCTTTATTCTTAGGGGCAATGTTCCTTAACAAAAGGCATATTGTATAGGTTATTGCAAGCTTCATTACACTTGACCCTGGCTGCTCTTTATAATTTGGATCAACATTTATTGACTTACATGATCCAATTGACTCATTTGGATTCAGTCAATATGATCAACCTGCTGTTAATCTCAATAGAGGTCAATAAATTTATATTCAGACATTAATGACTTAATAGATTGAAAGTTTTATGAAGCAATGCAAGGCAATATCTTGCTAGCTACATTAGTTCTGTCATTCATTTGACTTGGAGGTTCTGGCCTTGGGTGAATAGAAGGTTGTAACCGACTTTAAACAAAGTCTTAGAAATCACATTGAATTTCCAGATGTTCTGACAGGGCATTATAAATCACAAAATGGATAAGGACCCATAGATCAGCATCTTAAAATAGCAGGATGTCTAACACACACATTTTAGGAGGCCTGACAGAGTGCAGGCATTTGTGTTCGATTACATTTTTGTGCCTTTTGTTTGCTCCTAATACTTTTTAATCAGAATTTTAAATTTTGTTTCTCCCGAATCTACCTCCTTAATGCATTGTTTATGATTGTGAATGTACATTCTTCTCAGCAGGGCTTTGTGATTTGAATAGTTTCATGCATTCAATATTAATAAAGACTTGGGCTTTATTAGGTTTCTCCACCTTTGCATCCCAGAATACTGTTTTGCATACAGTATTTGTCAAGATACTAAAAGAAAAAAATCACAAGAGTTTAGACATTTCTCTTTAATTCTTTTTTATCATGCTACATTTATGCTTTATTTTTCAACTTTTTATGTGATCTAAAATAGAACACAGACTTTTTCACTAGCTTTGATTGGGGGTAGAGGTTTGGCAGGGGAAGGATGTGACAGTTAACAAATGGCATTTCTTTGGATGCATTTTTAGATTGAGGAAAGAAAGCAAATCCTACCAGAGTCAAATTAGAAATGTAAATAAAGCCACCATGTGAATTTGCAATGTTTCCTTAAAGTTCTGTCTTCTATTAGAACAGTAGTTCTCAATCAGGGGTGATTTTACTTCCTCAAGGGACATTTGACAATGTCTGGAAATATTTTTAGTTGACACACTGGTATGCACAGGCAGGGGTCCTAAACCCCACGAAACATTCTACACTGCACAGTTACCTGGCTCAAAGTGCAAATGGAGAAACCCTGCTCTCAAGGAGGTGCCACACCTTTTGCTTTAGCTCTAGTCATTCAGGAAGAGAATCCAAGATTCATTTTCTCAGCTAACTCACATTATGTAACCCTGTTTTTAAATTCTAATCTATCTGTGTTGGATACACAGCAGTAAGTCTGCTTCTCTGTATGAGGGAAATTGTTTTCTACTAACTGATGACCTCAGCTTAGCAGTTTCTTTTCCAGCACATCAAAGCTCACAGTCAGGCTTACTGCAGCAAGTGCACTTTTGAGTGGCTTTATGACATATAAAGACCCTCTTTGGCATTCATACTGTGCTGCTCTATTGTTTACAAGCTAGCAGTAAATTATTTATGGATATTGCCTGGAATTTATGAGATTGACTATTTCCTAAAGAAGAGTAATTTTGAAACTATATATAGAAGTCAAAACTAATCAGATTACATAGGTTAACCTGAACCTTGAAATTCACTTGAAAAACCATCTGCTCCTGGACTTTTGTTTGATGGGAAATGCTTTATTACTGCTTCTATCTCTTCGATTGCTATTGGTCAGTTTAAGTTTTCCATATCTTTCTCTTTGATGTCATTGTAAGTTTTCTATATCCTTGTGACTCAATTTCAGAAGGTTGTATGTGTCTAGAAATTTGTCAATTTCTTTTAGATTATCCATTTTGTTGGACGTTAGTTTTTCAAAGTAGTTTCTTATGATCCTCTAGATTTCTACACTGTTGGTGTTAATATCACCTTTTTCATCTATTATTTTGTAATTTGGGTTGATTCTCTCTTTTTTTGGTTAGATTGGCTAGTGGTTTATCTATCCTGTTTATCTTTTCATGAAACCAGCTTTTGGTTTTCTTGATTTTCTGTATTTTTTATTCTCTACTTCATTAATTTCTGCTGATTTTAATAATTTTCTGCCTTCTACTGGCTTTAAGGTTAGACTATTCCTGTTTTTCAAGAGCTTTGAGCTGTGTTATTAGGTTATTTATTTGGTGACTTTCTGTTCTTCTTATAAGGGCACTCAGTGCTATAAATTTTCCTTTTAATACTTTCTTCGAGATGTCCTAGATGTTTTGATACATTGTGTCTCTGTTTTCATTTGTTTCTAGGAATTCTTTAATTTCTCGCCTTACTTCTATGACCTATTCCTCGTTCAGTAGTGTGGTCTTCAGTATCCATGTTTTTATGCGTTTACTGTGTGTCTGTCTTCTTATAGTTGATTTCTAGTTTTATTCTATTGTGGTCTGAAAAGACTCAGGGGATTATGTCAAATTTTTTGAATTTGCTAGTGTTCACTTTGAGGCCCAGGATATAGTCTATTTTGTAGAAGGTTCCATTGGCATCTGAGAAAAATGTGAATTCGCCTGTAGTTGGGTGAAATATTCTGTATGTGTCTAATAGGTCCATTTGGTTTATGGTATTCTTTAGGTCTGAGGCATTTTTACTGACCTTTTGTCTAGAGGATAGGTCTAATGATGTGAGAGGATTGTTGAGGTTTCCCAATATTATTGTATTGGGATCTATGTGTCACTTTGTATCATGAAGAGTTTTTTGTTGTTGTTGTTTTGTTTTTGCGGTACTGGGGATTGAACTCAGGGGCATTCTACCTCTGAGCTATACCCCCAGCCCTATTTTTTATTCTTTATTTTGAAACAGGGTCTCACTAAGTTGGGGAGTGCCTCACTAAGTAGCTGATGCTGGCCTCCAGTCTCAGCCTTCCAAATGCTGGGATTATAAGCATGCACCACTATGCCCGGCTCAAGAGTTTGTTTTATGAAAGTGGGTGAACCTATGTTTGGGGCATAAATGTTGACTATTATTATATCTTCCTTCCCCATTGTTAATTTTACCAGTAAGAAGTGACCTGCTTTGCTTTTGCTGATAAGCTTAGGCTTGATGTCTAATTTGTCTGATATCATAGTTGCTATTCCTGCTTGTCTTCAAATTCCATTGGCATGGGTTACCTTGCTCCAGGCTTTTACCTTTAGTTTGTGAGAATCTTCGCTTGTAATGTGTGTTTCCTGCAGGCAGCATATGGGTAGATTCTTGTTTTAATCCGTTTTGCCCCCTCATATCTTTTTATTGGGCAATTGAAGCCATTTATACTCAGTGTGATTATTGAGAGATGATTTTTATTTCCTAACAGTTTGAGTTTTAACTTCTGTCTGAGGTAATGTAATGTTTGTTCTTTGTTTAGTTGTTTATTTGCTGGAGATTGTTGTTTCTCTGTTTCTGATGTTTATTTGTTAGTTCTTCTTTGTAGTTAATATCTTTGAATATTTTTTCTAGAGCTTGTTTGAAAGACATAAATTCTTTCAGCATCTGTTTGTCATGGAAGGTTTTTGTTTCCTCATCAATTTTGAGAGATAGTTTTGCTGGGTAGGAAAATCTTGGCTGCAAGTTGTTTTCTTAGAGTTTGGAATATATTGCTCCAGGCCCTCCTGGCTCTTTTACTTTCATCACCTTTCTCTCCTTGGCCTCTAAATTAATCAATTTGATTATTTTGTGGCATGGTGAACCTTTACTCTGATCTTGTGTTTCCTGTATCTGTGTGTTGACATCTTTTTCTATGTATGGAAAATTTTCTGATATTACTTCTTTGAAAAGATGGTTGATTCCATTGATTTCAACTTCTATTCCCTCTTTTCTGCCTATTATTCTTAGGTTAGCTCTTTTTAAATTGTCCCAGGTCTTGTCAATGTCCAATTTGTGCTGTTGAATTTTTTTCCTAAATTATATAATATATATTGATTTTTGGATAGGTTATCTTCTAAGAGTGAGATTCTATTTTCCATGGGGTCTAATTACTGTTTATAGCTTGTATTGATGCCTTCACTTAAATTATTGCATCTTTCATATCCTTCCCTCCTTTCAAATCTTCTTTTTTATTTTTGTTCTTGGTCTCAGATTCTTTATTTGTTCCTTTATTTTTTTTCAGGCTCTCTCTGAATTCTTTGTGGAAATCCTGTATCATGTCTACTATTAAAGATATGAATTGTTCTTCTGATAATCTCTGCAATTCCGTTCTTGTGAGTTTTCTGTTATTGTTGGGTTGTGGGTGCTCATTGTTTCTTTGCTATTTTTCCTTCCCATGATTTCCAATTTCTTAAGTTTATATCTTTTCTGCTTTTGTTAGCTATTTCTCAATCTATAGGTTTCTTATTTCTATTTTCTCTTCGTGAATAGTATCTTGTACTGAGTTGTGGTTACTCTGCGGCTCTTTCTGCTCATTGCAATGTTAACATTGATGGGTTTTAGGTGTTGACATCTCAGGTCCTGTTTGTCACTTCTGTTATGAGGATTTGGATCAGAGGCGTGAGCAGAACAGCTTTGCCCTCTGCGATTTTAGGCCTTGATATGGGAGGTGTTGACCTATTTCTTCTATCAGCTGAGCTAAGTTTATCCTTGGTGTCTGGCCATCCTTTCTTACAGTTCACTTCTCTGGTCCAATCTCAGCAGTAGATATTTAAAGGTGTCAGCTGGTATATACAAGGACAGGTTGTAGTGTGTTCAATGGTAAGGTTGTGTGAGGGAGGAGAATTCAGTTATGGGTGTAAAGTAGACGATATGATCAACTAGGGTGAGAGTTTGAGTGTGGTAAGGTAATATATGGTAGCGATTAGAGATAAACTAAGAGAAAAAAAAAACACGGTAGAGATTACTGATAGACTAAGAGGAAAAAAAAACCTGCAAGTATACAAGTACAGAGTAGACTTGGCCTCTGCAGTCCTCTTGGATCTACGTGGATATTTTCAACTATTCAGTGTCTACTCACTATAGTAGATTTTCAAGCACGTTCCAAGCATTCTTATTTGTTCAGTAACCTATAGTGGTGATGACATTTTGTGGACACACTTGTGGGTTGACTGCAATAATTAGGACCCTGACCTGATGTCTTTCTCTGTCAGTGCAGGCACCAAGCTTCGCTGGTGCCTCTCCCGCTGCAAGCTTGAGTCTCTGGCTCTTCAACAGGGCCTGTCCCTGTACCACTCTCTATGTAGGTGGGAGGAAACCCTGGGACTGGTCCCAGTGTAAGCCTGGGGCTCCACATTTTCCCCAGGCCCTGTGTCTGCCTATCTCTGCCTATGTATGTGGCATGTGTCCAGTCTAACCACAGGGCACTCTCCGGGGAGCCTGTAAGGTCTCTGGGCCCTGTGTGCTCTGAGCCCTTCCCATGCCTCTGATTCTCTCCACCACTACAGGGAGAAGCCAGAGTTTCAACCCTTATGGGTCTATCTTTTGCCACAGGAGCCCCTGAGGCCACATTGTTAACTTATACTTGAGTACTGCTCTGGCTCCAGAGGGAGAGATGCGCTGAGGTGTCGATGCTGCCAGATCAAACTGGATGTTGCGGGATTGGGTCTCTGTCCAATGTGTGGGAATATGCTGCTGGATTAGGTTGTGGAGTTCTGTAGCCCCTTACTCCACATCTGGTCATTAGGTTTGCAGGAGGTTCTTAGATGCTGCAGTGTTAGTAGTCCCTGCACCGTTTGGGTGTGTTAATGGAGCAGATGGCTGCCAGTGCAGCCCCGGCATGCTGGGTGCCCTTTGTTCTTCCCTGGGCTGCTTTATGGGTTTTGTTCAGTTGCAGTTTAATTTTTCATTACTTTATTCAATTTTTCATTGCTTTTTTTCTTCTGTCAAGAAGCTGCTTTTACAGCTCTTTTGATTTGAGTCTTACAGCGCCTGAGATGAGCTGTTTCTTTCTGATGCCATATTGCCAATCTCTCTGCATTAATCCCTTATCTGGATGAGAAAGAAAAATTGGTAAGTAACAACGTTAGAAAAAAATGGTCTCATGAAGCTTGCATTGCAAAGTTGCATAAGTCAATATATAAGGTCAATTTATATATATCTATATCTATCTATATCTATCTATCTATCTATCTATCTATATATATATATATATATATAGAGAGAGATTGAGAGAATGAAACAGTAGTTAAAAAGGATGGTGGAGCCGGGCGTGGTGGCGCACGCTTGTAATCCCAGCATTCGGGAGGCTGAGACCAGAGGATCCGGGTTCGCGGCCAGCCTCAGCTACCTAGTGAGGCACTCCGCAACTTAGTGAGACTTGGTTTCAAAGTAAAGAATAAAAAATAGGGCTGGGGGTGTAGCTCGGAGGTAGAATGAATGCCCCAGTACTGCAAAAAAAAAAAAAAAAAAAAAAAAAGGATGGTGGAGCTATTCTACTATCTATATGTTTCTCAAAATATCATGTTGCATAACTTGTATACAATAAAAATTAATCTTAAAATGTTACTGCTTAAATGAAACAATATAGGTGAACCCTATGTTTGAGTTATTAAATAGATTCCCTGCTCATTTCTTAAGGTCATTCTGTTCATCATAGCATTTCTTTTATCTTTGCTTAACAAAAATAAACCATCTTTTTAAAATTATATTTAAGGTCAGTTTCTCCAATACTGTTATATCTAAATGATTTTAACTATTTGAATGGGTTCTATGAGGTATAAGGATGTAATTTACTTCCTGATAGATCATTATTTCTTCTGTATTTGCAAGAATTTAGTTTTCCTAAGCTATAAAAATAGTACTAACACATTTTTGCTTAATTGATTTTGAGAGATTGATCTTTTAAAGAGTTTTTGTAGAAAAATTATATTCAAGGTTCCTCACAATAAATGTTAATGAGCATAGAATCAATTGTTCTTAATTTATTTTGAATCTCACATCTTACACCTTGACAAATCTGATGATAGCTCAAATTTTCTTCTCATAAAAAAAAAATCACATACCCATAAAATTTTCCAAAACTTTTAGTGAGTTCAAGGACTGTTGAGTGTCCATAAAAAACATTTTGTTTAAGAAATATAGCCTTAGACTACAAGACATGGTGGGAAAGGAATTGTGTGTTTTTCTTACTTTTATTTTCCTCCTTCTCTGATTCTCCAGTATGCAGCAAAAAGTTATGCATCATAAAGTATTGAATGATAGAATGAAAAAATGCTTCAGTTTAGCAGTAGGGATGGAATCTGAGTTGAATTCTTTATACCTTTTCACTTCTAACTTTCTTCTTGTGTTTTCTCTTCTTTTCATTTTCAACATTGGTATGTTATTTGTTGGAACAGTGTTTCCTATTCTGTAACATTTACAAGCTATGTGTCCTGGTCCATTTATTAAGCTTCTGTGAGCCTTGATATATTTATTGTCTATATAGTAATCATCTCTAAGACTCTTCAACTACCTGCTACAGAAAATAAGTTGTTCCATCAAATCCTGTTTCCTATTGAAGAAACTGAGTTACTCTCCTCTGATTTTTTATTTGATTTTATACAGAGATATACAAAATTCTCAAATACCTACTCATTATCTCAAACCATTTCAACCCTTCCTCATCATCAGGGTTGATGTGCTTTAAGAAAGCCATACTTTTATCAACTATTTGAAACCAATATACACCTTCCCATTGACCATGCTACATTGTTTAGAATCCCTATTGCTCCAAATAATTATAGTTTTCTTCTTCGGGTTGGGAATTAACCTGAAATTTTGAGCCAGTTACTAAAAAGGGGCCTAAGGAATAGACTAAAAGGCAGATTTTAATGCTGATGAGAGGGTCAGATTGGGTCCAGATCATGTGGCATATCTCAGGACAAATAACATAGTGAACAAAAGAAAACCATGAGGCAATTGACAGTGAAGGCTGGGGAATTAAAGAGATAGACACAAAATTCTTGGAGTATCTATAGAAAGAAATTAAAGACAAATCTCCACATTCCAATGATACTTCCTGACCCATTAGCTACTTTTTGCCTTCAAAGTAAATGAGCCTCTTTGGGCTCAGTGGTACATCCCTGTAATCCCAGGTAATCATGAGGCTAAGGAGAAGGATCATAAGTTTGAGGCAAGCCTGGACAATTTACCAAGACTCTATCTCAAAATAAATAAAGGACTGGTGATGTAGATCAGTAGTAGAACATGTTTGTTTGTTTGCTTGTTTGTTTTTGAAACAGAGTCTCACCAATTGTGGAGGCTATCCTCAAACCCGCAATCCTCTTGTCTCAACCTCCCGTGTACTGAGATTACAGGTGTGCACCACTATGCCTGCCTTGGCCTTTCTTATTATTAAAACACTATAGTTAAGTTTAAGGTAGTTGAGGATCAGAAATCTGTACTCAAAATATTATTTCCTCCCTTATATGTTAAGGTAGCTAAACTGTTATAAAAGAGGTAGATTCAATGAAGAAAAATATCTAAAGTCTCTGTAATATAACATCTAGAAAAGTACTAATCTGCTCTGTATATAGAATATCTCTGACTTCATGAGTCCATTAGAAAGCAAAATTAAGGATAAGAGAAAAGTTCTTTTTTTTTGTAGTACTGGGGATTGAACCCAGGGGCATTCTACCTCTGAGCTATACCCCCAAGCCCTATTTTTTATTCTTTATTTTGAAACCGAGTTTCACTAAGTTGCGGAGTGCCTCACTAGGTAGCTGAGGCTGGCCACGAACCCGGATCCTCCGGTCTCAGCCTGCCGAATGCTGGGATTACAAGCATGTACCACCATGCCCGGCTAGGAGAAAAGTTCTTAAATGAATCTTTTGGATACTTAAATATGATCATTTTATTATTTTCCTTTGCCCTACCTGGGCAATATTATATTTGGTAAATTGTTTTTATTTTTGTTTGATTTATTATTGTTTATGTGGTAGATGTGCATGTAAGTAGCCTGATATTATAAACATTTCATAGGCACAAGTAATTTAAAAATTCTTTTTATCTGAAACTTTTCAAACATACACCAAAGTAGAGAGAATAATACAATAAAATCCAATCTAACTGTCTTCACCAATTTCCACTATTTTGCCAATTTTTCAAATTGTTCCCTCTTTTTCCAGAGCTATTTTAAATTTCAGATATTGTGTTATTTCACCCTTGAATACCCCAGTATATTTCTGTTACACTTATTGATTGCTGCATAATAAGACCCCCAAATATAGAGTGTATGATTCTGTGATTTGGTCTGAGCTCAACTGAGTGGCATGCCTCTGCTCTGTGTAATGCTATCTGGACTTACTCATGCATTTTTAGTTGGCTCAGGGCAACTAAATTCAGGTTGGGGGATCAAAAGTTAATTCACACAAATGTCTGGCATTTGGCATTTGGTGCTGGCTGGAGGCTAAAGCACCTTGATTTTTCCCTACATGGCCTCTCACTCTCCACTTGAAAACAAAATTAAAGATAAGAGAAAAGCTTTTAAATGAATGGGCTAGACCTGGAGTTTTAATAGCAAAGTGATCTCAGGAGGAGGAGAGATTTCCTAATCGACAGCCTGGAAGTCATACATCACCTCTTTGATTGGCATTCTATTGGCTTCATGTGAGTCATAGGACCAAATGATTCACAGCCCAGATACAATAGGAGATAAATACATTGAACTTCTGGATGGGAGGAGGGGCAAAGTCACATTGCACAGAGGCATACAGGGGGTGGGAAGAATTATTGTTGCTATTTATATAAATACATCTAACTTATCTTTTTGGTTTTTAATATCATCATGCCACTTAACGAAGTTAAACAAATTAAAAATAGTTCACTTTTAAAATTATTTTTGTGGTGCTGAGGATTCATCTCACTGCCTTTCACACGCTGATTAAGCAAGCAAGCAAGCCAAGATCTCTACCACTGAGCTACAAACACAACCCTTACAATTAATTTTTTGAACTCTGGTGCAAATGTGGTATAAATAAATGTTGCAATAGTTCTTCAAAGATAGTTAAATATTGATGGAACAGGTTGAAGTAAAGATGAAAATGCTGGACCAGGTAAGGTGGCACATGCTTGTAATTACAGCAAATGAAGAGGCAGGCCAAGGTAGCCAGATCACAAATTCAAGGCCAGCCTGGGCAACTTAGCAATACCTTGTTTCAAAATAAGAATTTTAAAAAGGGGCTGGAGATATAGCTTGGTTGTAGGACATCCATGGTTAGCATTATGCTGGGTTCTATCCCTACATAGTTGGGGAGGGAGTGTATTGAAACACATAGTAATATTCAAAATAAGAAAAGAGACAAGTTATGGGGAAAAACCTGTCAGAGTAGGGATGAATAAAATGATAATTATAATAAATTAATTTAAACAATTTCTCATGAAAACATTTATATACAGTAATTTTGTGTATACACTTCATTTTTATGTTTCACTTTAAAATTCCTCATTTTATTATTATTATTTTCTATTTGTGATCCTGGGAATGGGACTCAGGAGCATTCTACCTCTGAGATACCACCTTATTCCTATTTTATCCTTTTATTTGGAAACAGGTTCTCACTATGTTGCTGAGGGTCTAGCTAAGTTGCTGAGGCTGACTGTGAATCTGCAATTCTCCTGTCTTAGCCTCCTAATTACTGGGATTATAAATGTGTGCCACCACGCCCAGCTCTTTATTTTTAAAACCACTTTAGTGAGGTCTAGCCAACCTGAAAAAACTGTATATATTTAACCAATACAATACATACATATTTAATAGGTACGGTGAGTTTGGGGATGAGTATATACCTGTGAGATCATTATCTCTGTCAAGACCATAGACATATCCATCACTTCCTACAGTCTCCTCCACTTCCTTTGGTATTATTGTTATTATTAGTTTGTGTATGGTAAGAATATCTAACATAAGATCTATCCTCTTAGCATATTTTAAGTCCTCAATACAGTATTGCTAGCTATAAGCCCTATGCTATATACTAGATCTCCAGAATTTATCTTGCTTAACAGAAACATTGTACTTTTAACTATCACTTTTCCATTTCACTCTCTCTCAGACCCTATCAACTACTTTTCTACTCTTTACTTCTATGAGTTAGACATTTTTAGATTCCACATATAAATGAGCATCATGCAGCATTTGCCTTTCTGTGCTTGGTTTATTTCACTTTGAATACGGACCTCCTATCCATCCATGAGCTTACAAATAACAACATTCTCTTCTTTTTTAAGGCTGGATAACATTAAATTATGTACCCCCCCCCCGTCTGTGTGTGTGTGTGTGTGTATGTGTGTGTATACATTTTCTTTATCCATTCATCCATTGGTGAACATGTGGGTTGCTTCCAAATATTGAACGTTGTGAATAACGTTATAATGAACATGGGAGAGCAGACATCTCTTTGAGATATTGGTTTCACTTTCTTTGAATGTATAGCTAGAAGTGAGAAGTCTGAAACATGTGGTAGCTCTATTTTTAATTTTTCCAGGCACCTTCTTACTGTGTTCTATAATGGCTCAATTTATATTCTCACCAACAGAGTTAAGATGTTACATTTTCTCCACATCTTAGCCAGCATTTGTTATATTTTATTTATTTAGAGGTACTGGGGATGGATCCCAGGGGAATTCCACCTTTGAGGTATACCCCAAAATCTGTTTTATTTTTTATTTTGAAACAGGGCTAAGTTGTTGAGAGTCTCATGAAGTTGCTGAGGTTGGCCTCAAATCTGCTATCCTCCCATCTCAGCTTCCCAAGTTCTGGGATTACAGGTATGTGCCACCTTACCCAGTTTCTTATATTTTTTAACAAATATCTTCACAACAGGTATAAAGTAATAACTCACTGGAATTTTGATTTGTATTTCCTAATGAATAGTTACGTTGAGTACATTTTCATATATCTGTTGGCCACTTATATGTTATATATGCCAGTGCCCGCCTGAGGTCTTGGTCCAGGAGGGCCAGCATGGTATTGAGGAGGGCCTGGACTCAGGGTCCAGTTGTATGTACATTTCTATGAGTTTTGACAAACTATGCATGTTCTCTGACAACCACTACATTTAGAGTACAGAACAGTGACTTCTTGAATCCTTGTGCTATAATCAAACCCTCCTTCCACTACTAACTCCTGGAAACTAAGATTTATCAGTCTCTGTTTCGCCACCTCCAGGGTGTCATATAAATAGATTCATACAGAATGTAATCTTTTGAGTATTTTTTTACTTAGCCTAAGGCATTTGAGATTCATCCTTATTGCTATGTGAATAAAAATGTGTTCCTTTTTCTTTCTTTTTTTTTGCTGAGTAGTATTTCATTGTAATAGTTTGTTCTTCCATTTATCTTTTCTTCATCATATTAATGACATTTTGGTTTTCGTGGGTTGGGGAGATCATAAATAATTATCCTCTATACTTTATATTATTAGGTTTCTTATTTGTTTATTTTGACTACTCTAATAGGTATATGGCTGAATCTTACAGTTATTTTAATTTTCCTGTTAAATAATATTAAGCCTCTTTTTATATCTTTATTTGCAGTTCTATTCAAACATTTTGTTTATTTGTTAAAATTATTCTGTTTATTTCCTTATTGTTGAGTTTAGAGAATGATTTGTATGTTGCATACATAAGCTTTTAGTTAGTTATGTGATATGCACATATATTCTTATAGTCTGGAACTTGTCCTTTTATTCTCTTAATACACTCTTTTAGAGAGCAAAATGAAGGATAGAAAGGTGGTTGCTTGAGTTTGGGCTGGAGAGGAGGAAGCATGGGTGAAAGAAAGATGCTGATCAAAGAGTATGAAGTTTCAGTTGCATTGGAAGAATAAGCTTTAATGATCTTGGTGATCACAGTTAATAATAGTATATTGTATATTAAAAATTGCTAAGGAATAGGCTTTTAATATTCTCACAACAGAAAATGACAAGTTGTTGAGGCAATGGGTATGTTAATTAGCTTGATTGAATTTTTCTACAATGTATAAAACACCACATTGTACCCCATACATAAGTATTATATAAAGATTAATATATAAAGCTCAAAAAGAATAAACATTTTCATTTTTATTCTTTTATGGATTAAAACTCTACCCAACCCAACATCATAAAGATTTTGTCCTATTTCGTAATTTTATAATTTTAAATTTACTTTTTTTTGCCTACGATCTATTTGTGTTAATTCTGTCCAAAGTTTGAAAATAGATTAAAGTTGTCCAATTATCCAGCAACATTTCTTGAAAAGACTATCCTTTCATCCTTGAATTGACATTGATGCTTATCAATGACTATATTTATGTGAGTCTTTATTATGTTCTCTAATTTGTTCAGTTGACCTATGTACCTATATTTTCACCATCATTATACTCTCTTGATTATAGTGGCTTTATAATAAGTTTTAAAATCAGAAAGTATATGTCTTCTAATTTTATTGTTCTGGTAGCATCCCAGTCAATATTCCCACTGCCATAATCTAAAATGACTAACTGTACAACTTAGAGGAAGGACGACTTACTTGCTCATAGCTTTTGGAGATTTTGGTGTTTAGTACATTTCAGATGGGTGTGTAGAGCTCAGGGCATGACAGTGGGAAGTGGAGAGAGGGAGACTGCAAGGCTTTGATCTTCTATCATGGATGCCAGAAGCAGAGAGTGAGAGTGGGGGAAGGGGGAGAAACTATATACTCCCCAAGGACATGTCCCCAAGGAACCCTCCTTAGCAACCAAGCCCTGCTTCCAACATTGTTACTTTGTTTCTGTGAGGGGTAAGGGGACATTCTAAATATGAATCATTACGAGAAGCAATTTCTTAATATAATCTAATATCTACTCCTATATTCAGTTTTTCCCAACTGCTTTTAAATCACCTTTGCCTAGTTGGCTTGTTTGAATCAGGATCTTAATTAAGTTTTACATATTGAATTTGGTTGTTTAATCTCTTTTATAACAGTGCCTCTCCCCCAACTTTTCATACCATAAGAAACTAGGTCATTTATTAGCAGTGTCCTATATTCTGATTTTGGCTGATTTTTCCCCCTCTTGGTGTCATTTAAACTGTTGTATCACTCATATACCTTGTGAATAGATGATTTGATCTTGATTATATTTGGATGTAAATTTTAGATCGGCAACTTCATAGGTGGCTTTCTAAGCATTACATCAAAGATCTAATATTTGGTTGTCTTGGCTTAAGTGCTGCTGTGTTTGATTAGTCAGTTCAGAAGTTTTCAGCTTTATCCAATCATTATAAAGTCCTCCATTAACCTTTTATCTAATGGTGTTAGCAGCCATTGATGCTGTTTCTCTAGATTCATTATCTAATTAAGGGTTGCACAATGGTAACATTCTCATTTTCGAAGTTATTTTGCATTGATTTGTCTGAAGCTGTATATATAGAAGGACTTTCCTCTATCAACTCTTTGGCTACTCTGAAACATATTTAGTATAGGAAAGGCAGGAAAAATGTTTAATTACTTATTAATTTCAAGATTAATGAGTTGGTGGTCTGGCAACTTCTAATTGTGACCAATGATTATTTTTAGTATCACTATGAACATATACAATTGATATATTTAAACTCATTGAAGTCATTATTCTTTATGATAATTAAAGGGTCTCATTTCAGTCCATTGGAAGTTCCTTTACCTTGACATTACCCAATTAGTCTTTAACAATTTTCTTACTTTCTGTCACAGTAATGTCCTAAGCTACTTTTGTACATTTCTTGTTCCATTCCTGAATTCAACCATTTCTCTAAGGAATTCCTGCAACCTTTTAATGGAAGATAGGATTTAGGGGCCACATTTTGGGAACTGTGGCAATGCATACATTTTTTGATATTAGTTGTTTGGTGGTTTTTAGGCTTTTAATGACAAAATACTGTAAAAACCTCATGGAAAATTTATAATCATAATTCCCTCAAAATCTATGGTTAAGACTCATGAAAAAGACTGGTCTAGAGAAAGAAATTTATCAACTCCGAGTCCTAAAATGGTTTCCCTGAATTCCTATAACCGTTTATCAATCTACCTAAGGTTGGACAGGGTTAGAGCATTCTGGGGGAACAAATTCACTGAAGGTTTTCTTGAGGCAACAATTCACTACAATGTAAATACAAGTGACCCTGCCAATATGGTTGAATTACTGTTACGTTATAAGGAGGACCACCTTTAACAATATATCAAGGTTTGGTTTCTGTCAGGTCACCAATTTCCCTTTCAACAGTGTCACACTTACTTTCCTGTCATATTTGCTCACTGGAAATTGGGAGGAAAGGATATGCTCCAGGATTAAATTTTCTGTGAGTATATAAATTTTTATTAAGCAAGACAAGAGCATGAATGTGAAGACTTTAAAGTGACAATTTTTGTATGGAACTAGCTAGACATCTCGATTTCATTACCTTGAATAAAGTTATGCTTCACTTTGCATAAATGTGTTTATTCTGTTACTTGCATTTGAAAATGACCTTTCACTCAGTACTCATGCCAGCTGCAGTGCAGAAAGCACTATATAACTTAGCAATCTTGTGACAATATTCAGGCAGGTGCTGCATATTGCCTCAGTCTGTCTACTTTCTCATTTTCAAGAAATGAGAAAGGTCAAAGATTGCTGCATTCTGTGATTTACAATTCAAATGAGGCACTTTCTCTTGATCTATGAACCCAATCATTATCCATGATCAGTTATGTCCTTCACTGACTTGATTTTTTCTTGGTTTTTATTGTGTAGAATATTAGAATAAACAAAAATGCAAATGAGAAGTTTCTCCAGAATTAGACCCTCTTTGTATCTGCATCTATCGTCTACCGATCTATCTATCTATCTATCTATCTATCTATCTATCTATCTATCTATCTATCTATATATCTATATATCTATCTATCTGTATCTACATCAACCAACTTCCCAGAGTACTAGTAATTTCTTCTAAACCATGTATAAATATTATAGAAAATAATTATTTACAGGCATCTGACTTCTGACATACATGCACTTGATGCTGAACAGAACTCATAATGTAAACATTATTTTCCTAAATAAAATCTTGAATAGTACACCTTCCATCCAGTCTTCCATTGTAAACCTTGATCACTGGCCTCTGGTTCTTATACTGATGACACCACTCCAGTCATTTTGAAGGAAGAACACAGCATATCCATTTATTTGCGGCATAGTGTCAGGGGCCTTCATAAATATTTTGGCTGTACATACATTCCAACTAAAATAAAAATGAACTGTAGTTAAAGCTATAAAAACAACTCCATTGAGTTAGCCTTCATACTGCATGACAGTCCATTGTGTAGCACTAGGGCACACCATTCCCCTTGTCTTTGCATTTTATTTATGAATTTTACATGAAATCATTACCATTTTTGTATTCAGTTCTGCAGTGGCGGAAGCAGGAATCTAAACAGGCTGTTACATCTCAAAGACACATTCATTAGGCCTGAATTATGAGTTCAGCACATCCTGAAAATAGGAACTACTCAGAACCTCCTCACAGCTGTCGTTTTGCTTCTCTTACAACTGCCATTGCTCTGCACAGAATGACGACTCCATTCCACACCCACCAGATGTTTTTACCCCCATTTTATAGTGCCAGTCTTGAATAAAGAAATTTTGGGTTTTATCAAAACCAAAATAGGCTGTTTTTCAGGAAGACAAAGGAAAGAAAAGGCAAGGTTGTTGACATTAGTGTAAAGGTGCTAGAAAAATCCATCTAGTAGTTTTGATCATCCTTCAGAAAGCAGAAAAACATGGGTATTTTACATTGCAAGATACATGACTAATATTCTTAAAAGAAGGTAGCTTATTCATATCACTTGTTTAAGTCCTGAAGGGAAGACAAGAAATAATATCACCGATATATTTGGGAACCAACCAATTAAAATAATCCTCATTATTAATTTTTATAATAATTCTATTCAGCAATAAAGAAGAACAAAGTAATGTCATCTGCAGGAAAATGGATGGGCCTGGAGAAATAGCCAGTCACACAAAGTGAAGGGTCATATGTTTTCTTTCATATGTGGAAGCTATGGAGTAATTGGGACACTAGAGGGACTTTAGATAATGGTGGAGAAACTCTAGTGGAGCAAGAAGGTGGTCTAGGGGAGGGTAAGGTGGGGAAAGGGATAAATAATGAAGGAAACACATTTATTGACTTTATGTACATATGTGAGAATACCAATGCCAATCTCAATATCCTATATGGGGAAAGGGGGGCGGGTTGTAGGGAGGGAGCTGGAGAAAAGCCCACCGAGTGCTGTGTGCACGTATGTCAGTATCACTATAAACAACATTATGATGTGAAACTATAATGTACCAATAAATGTACCAAAATAATAAAATGTTCATTTTTCATTCCACCTTGCATAATTTCAGATGAGGAGTCAGTAATATTTTGTATCTGTTCTTCTGAGGATAATTTGTCTTTCTTTAGTTTTTATGACTTTATTAAGATTTTTGATGCACTTATGAAATGTGTCAGTGTTATTTTCTTTGTGTGTTTTTCATTTGATTTGTTAAGTTTCTTTGCCCTATGGGCTTTTAGTTTTCATAAATTTTAAACTTTCTGACCATCATTATTTCAGATATAATTTCTGATTCCCCCTTCCTCTTACATTCTTTCTGGGATTATAATTACATGTGTTAGACATTGCTTGATATCACCCCATAGAACACAGAGGCTAGATTTGTTTTTCAGTACTTTTTCATTTTATGTTTCATTTTGAATCATTTCTTTTGCCAGGTTTTCATATTTATGGGTCCTTAATTCTGTAGCATCTAACTTGCTGTTAATTCTTTCCAGTAAAATTTTTATTTCAGGTATCATTTTTCATCTTTTGAAGTTCTGTTTTGTTCACTGTTATGTCTTCTTTTTCTCCTTTAATTGTGTTCATGCTTTCTTTAAAATTCTTGATCAGGAAATATCTTTTTTAAAATCCTTGTCTATTAATTTAATAGCTGTTATTTCTAAGTCTGCTTATGTTAATTTATTTTTCTTGTGGTTGTGGACCACATTCCCCATTTCTTCACATCTGTTTTTATTGAATTCCTGACATTCTGATTTTTCTTGTTTTGTTGGATTTGTTCTGACAATCAGGTGAGGTACTTGCACATCAGCTTGGTCTTTTCAAAAGTTGTTTTTAAGCTTTTCTTTGATCAAGTCTATAGTGGTCTTTATTCTGGGACTAGTCTATCTCACTAGTAAGTTATACTCTTTTGAGGTTTATACAGAATATATCAAGTATTTAACAAGGTTTTTCCTCTCAAACTGATGGATAATTGAACAATTCTCATACATCTATGAGCTTTTTAGTAATTATTATTTGCCTAGGAGTTAGTTACTCTTTGGCCTCAGGAAGTTTTCACCTTGTGTATATGCAGATTGGTATTCAGATAAAGATTCAAGGCAACAAGCAAAATGGTTTCTGAAGGATGTTCTTAGTGTAGATGTCTCGCTGCTCTGGTGCTCTCCCTTCAAAATTTTAGCCACCTCAGCCTCCCCAAATTTCATTTTGTTTCCTCAACTCAGTGTGATTGCCAAGCATTGTTTAATTCTCCCTCTCTCTTTATCATGGCTCAGAAAATTCTCTTGGCAGAAAGCTGAGTCAGGCACCAAGCTCATCTTAATTATTTTCTTTCTCTCAGGGATCAGTCATGTACTATGTGTTGTCTATTTCTATAAAGCAGTTATTTCTTACATGTTTTCTAGTTTTCCAATTATTTAGAGTAAAAGGATAATTCTCATAGCAGTTATTCCTTCTTACGTAGAAATCTACCTAGTAAGTTTTTAAATGGAAGACCAATGTACCAAATGAAATTCCAGATAACAAAGTACTGTATGATAACAAATCAATGTAACTAAACCATAAAAATTTATTGAATTTCTGATTTTGGAAGTAATGGAATAATAAAACATACCAACTTTCTAATTGAGGACATATAAATATAATAAGAATAAATAAAAAAACTAAATCATTTTTTGTCTGTACATATTATTTTCACATTAAATGTTTATTTTTCCATACTGAGGATTGAACCCAAGGGGCATTCTACCTCTAAGCTACATCCCCAGCCTAATTGCTAATATTTTATTTTGAAACGGTCTCACTAATTTACCACACAGTGGCTTTGGACCTGCAGTCCTCCTGTCTCAGCCTTTCAAGTACTGAGATTACAGGCATGTGCCACCACATCTGGCCTCACAATTAGTTTTTTTTAAATGATGTTTGTGTGAAATATATGACCTTTCACTTTCTGTGACTGGTTAATCTCACTTAATATATTGTTTTCCAGTCTTAATATGTGTGTGTCTGTGTCTGTGTGTGTTTGAGATTGAGGATATTATCAAAATAATAATTTACATAAAAGTGGGAGCTAGGAGAAGTAAAGCTCTGACGGAAATGAGAGGATTAGAGAACTTAACACATCATGAAATGATTGAAATTTATGATGAAATTAAAAAAGACATGGATGTGTAACTGCTAAAATGGTAACACTACTACTGTAGAGGTCTACAGAAGCTGGTTCCACTACGAGGTTGAATCAGGGCCAATGTTGGTCAGCTGGGCTATAAGCTAGGAAATGTGAGCTGGAAGTCGTGTTTACCTGTTAACACAATTGGTCTACTATAATCTTCTGAGAAAACTGCTACCTCTTGTCCACCTTCCAAATATCATCTTGTTCAAATATCTTCCCTAATGGAAATAATTTCTGGGAAATGTATTTTCCACATTAGATGCATAGTAGTGAAAAAACGTTGTATTTTTCTGTATATTTCTCTCTATTAAACTTTTTAAAAAATTTTTTTATTGTAGTATTTCATGCAATGTAGCATACATCTTTGTTAAGTACGAGTTGTTAACAACATATTTGTACACAATTCTCATTTGACCCCTTCCCCAATTCCCACCCCAATCCCCTCCCCTTCCCTCCCCCTCAGGTTCACTTCGGTGAGTGACCTTGATATGATTGTGTAATTACATCATGTGCTTTAGGGCGTCCCTCTGCCCCTTGCGTCCACTACAATTAAATCAACTTCGTTGCTTATCGAGGATCTCTCCTTTTCATCTGGAGACCCTCCTATGCCCCATCTTCTCCCTAGCATCCACATATTAGGGAGAACATATGCTTCTTAACTCTTTGTGACTGACTAATCTCACTTAACATAATGTTTTCCAGTTGCATCCATTTTCCTGCAAAGAACATGATTTTATTGTTTATGGCTGAGTAAAATTCCATTGTGTACATATCCCATAGTTTTGTAATCCATTCATCTGTGGTTGGACATCTTGGCTGCTTCCATACTTTGGCTATTGTGAATTGGTCTGCTATAAACATAGATACACATGCATCGGTCTGATAATTTGGTTTCCATTCTGTTGGGTATATACCCAGTAGTGGTATTGCTGGGTCATATGGTAGGTTCACTCCCAATCGTCTGAGGATCCTCATGGAGACTGAACACCACACTGCTGAATGAAGAATGGGTCATAGAAGAAGTAAGGGGAGAAATAAAAAAATTCCTAGAAACCAACGAAAATGAAGATACAACATATCAAAACCTCTGGGACACCCTGAAGGCAGTACTAAGAGGGAAATTTATAGCACTGAGTGCCCACATAAGGAGAACAGAAAACCACCAATTAAATAACCTAATGACACAGCTCAAAGCCCTCGAAAAAC
>PVLC010014152.1:0-39907 GCA_004027655.1 Graphiurus murinus | reverse complement strand
CCTGGCTAGAAATGACTCTCTTTACCAGGTGGTAGCCACTTAAAATTCTCAGGAGAAAATCCTGTGGGAACTGCTTGGTGGGGTCTTCCTTTGGAAATTGCAATAAGGGAGCTTCCTTTAGAACTTAGATGAGTTGAAAGGAGACAAAGTCCCAGAGGGCGAAAATGCCCTCAAGTTTTACACACAGGTTATCATAATGACCCCTGAAATGTATTAAAGATATTATTTTGGAGTCCATTAAAAGGAGATTGAATTAGATCAATAAAGGCACAGTAAGGCTATGTCCAAGAGTTCTGGAACACAATCATGCAAGTTTCAAGAAGTGATCTTTCCAAATGCAGAGGAGTTTCAGCCTTGAAGTAATGCTTGAGATCATATCTGGGGACAAGCGTCAATTGTAGCGCTATCATTCTTCCATGGAAGTCTCATATTTCACTCTGGTGGGAATGTTTATGTCTTCTCCTTGATGTCACAGATAAAGCACCTTTACTGACTGGCTTATTTTTAGTGTGCTTACCTGAGTCATTCTCTTGACCCACCACATTATTTCTCCTCACCTCTTGTTAAAAACTTTTAGAATGTAGTCATGCAAAGACGGCCATATAGATCCTTAAGAAAAATTATTACGAGAGCAGTAAAAACAAAAGTACCCATTTATTTTTCCTGAACAATATGTTAACATGTTAGTGGTATGGCATAGTTTACATCCAGTCACAACAGAGACACATAGCTTTAAATATCCTATGTTGCTTTCTAATTGTGTGGCAAGTTACTAGACCTCTCTGGTCTCAAAGTATAAATTGAAGTTGATCCTTATTCTGCAGGGCTATTTTAGAATCAAATGGGAAAATAATGTAATTTTCAAATACATAGGTATCACTTAATCAATATTAAATGTATTGCTGCCTTCTATCTCACTTTGTAGGTGTCAGAGAAAAATTTGTTTTGTCCCTTGATGGACTTCAACGATGTACAGCATTCTAGACTTAGAATTGGGGTAAATAATGAAGATACATGTGCTCCTCAAAGTTTCTTACATGAACCTTAAGTGCCAATAGTTGAATGCTTATGCATTTTCTGGGTGAGCTTTAATGACTCGCTTCAGATTTTGAAATCATCTATGACCAGTGCACCCATTTAAAATTTTAGGAATTACCATTTGGTCTAACCTTTAAATCATACTAATTTCCTCGGTAGGGTGGAAGTCCTCTTTCTGTGAGCTTCCATTCTGCCTTCAAATATTCTCAATTGCTGTGAGCATATTTTATCAAGTCACATTACATAGAATAGATGAAAGATCGAAGGAGATAATATATACAAATTATTGTCTTAAATTGTAAAACTCTATGTAAATAAAGGGTATTGTGAATATTAGTAGCAACCTTAACTGTTCCAATGCCATTGTGGCTGTAGGATATCTCCTCCTGCGTTGTTATGATAAAAATTATCATAACAATTACAGCATTAATCACAATTATATTGCAATCTTATCAAAATGCTCACAGCTGAGGAAGTTAATTGAAAACTTGGAAAAACCTAATTGTGACTGTTTATAATTTTTTCTGGGCACCATTTATAATCTCTGATGAATTTAGAACTATAATTTTTTAATGCTTGAAGAAATCTTTGATGGCATACAATTTAACCTCTTTGTTTTTAGATGAGAGAGCTGAGCCCTGGTGAGAGAAAGTGACCACCCACAGCCACACCACTAGTTTCTTGAACGTCACAACAAAATGATGTAACTAAGCTTGTCCCCTGTACTCTTTTGTTGACTAAAACAGTCAGTAATGTGAATAATCTCTCCTTTAATTTTTTAAAAGAAAATCATGTTTAAAGAAAGTCCTGTTTAATGTATTTGTTTTGGCAGATAAAGAGGAGATATAAAATTGTCAATAAAAGAAATCTCTCATGGAGCATCCCCCCCTTAAAGTGTGTTTTCATTGGAATGACTCAGAAATTTTCTTGAATTGTATAATGGATTTTCTCCAGCATGTAACAAGTCATATTACAGCCTGCCATTAGATCAGGGTGTTTTGGTAGTAGGGACCCTATTTAGGCAAGATTAAATAGAAGGTTATATTGAAGAAGAAAGAAACAAATCTCACTATAGAAGATGACCTTTGAAGACCGAGTCATTCAGGGCCAAGGCCTTCCTTTTTATGTTTATTTGGATCATCTAGCCAATGGAAGAGACTAGGCTTTGTCTGTTTTTCTTTTACACATTGTTAAGAATCAAGATTCCAAATCTGATCCTATGTGAACTTTTAGTTCAAGCACTTGGACTGTTGTGTCTGTGTCTCTTTATTCTTGCTGGAGAGAGAGAGAATCTGATCATTGAGCAGCTAATGAACTTGCCCCAAGCTGCAGGGCCCATCTCTAGTTCTTCCAGTGGCTAGAGGTGAAGTACTATTTTGTTCTCCAAGTCAACCAATCTCACATTTTTTTAAAGCAGAATTGATTCAGTGTTCAGTTACCTGAGAAGAGAGAATTGCAGCTAACAGGCAATTTAAAAGTAATTTAAAATATTGGACTAAAATGGTTCTAAAATTTTTATGGTTCCATTTTCCCTTTTCAGAATTATATTTTGAGTCTATACTGTGGCATGTGGTATAGCTCTGAGAAAGTTTGTTTTAAATAGGGATGACCCTGTGTGTGATATATGATTGGTATATTCCCATTAGGAAATATATAGATTATGTACTCCTATGGGGGGGCAGCAATGACATAGGAAGTTCATGGGGAATTCTGATTGCTATGAAGGAATATAAAGGACCTTTTTATTTTAGGTCAAATGTAGACTATCCTGGACCAGTTTCAAGGAGATTGTTTCAGACTATCTTCTAGTTGCAACCAACACCTCCTGCTCCCAATGCTGCCCTTGAAGTGAGAGTATAGTATTTCAATAGCTACAAAGTAATAAAGGGAATTTGGGGTTATCCACTGTGAAATATTTGCTGGGAAGTTATATACCTCCTTGTGTCAGATTTTTAAAACTCAATTGTGATAACTTCTTTTGAAATTCCATCAATCTGTCACCAATCTGTATATATTTTTGAGCCATTACCATTCTGTATACAAATCCTTAAATATGATTGTTGATAATTTTGTAACTGTATAAGAGTAACTACACATTAAGAGTCACACAAATCCAGTGAATATTGTCAGTCTTTCATTTATTTTTTAAAGTAACGGTTATAGTATTCCATATAGCTATTATAATCTTTAACCTCCAGAGTTTCTTCTTCTCTTTTTTTCCCCTGGGTTGGGAGAGAAAGTCATAAAAGAGATAAAAATAAATCTAAATAATAACTAGCAAAACATATTATTGTATTATTTACATCTACATTAATGAGAACAAATAACACTATTTAATTCTGTAGCTGAGAATAATTACTAGGAAAGTAAAATAGGGAATATTTTCTGAATTGAAAGGCTGAGGGGAAAGCAATGAATTATATCAAGGAGGAAGTTTATCAGAGAGCATCTGTGATGGGGGACCTTGAGGACTTAAGACGAAGGAAGTCTAATATTCAGTTTTAATTATGTACATTATTGTGCTGTAATCCTTTTCCCTGCTCCCAAAAAACTTTTTGGTCACAGAATCCATTATAAAACTTTAGAAAGAACTTTTAAGGTTAACAAGATAGGATAAAGAGGAAATAGAAATATTATTTTATTGATGAAAGAGTTAAAGAGAAGATTTTGAAATAGAGTATGAAAAGAGAATTATGAAGTTTCATGCTAATGCATAAGGTAATAGAGTAAGAGTGAAGGAAGATTCTCAGATTGTAAGCAGCGAAACATATTATGAGATTGTCAATGTCCACCAAAGTGCATCCTTTCTGCAAGCATTTGTTGGGTGTCTACGAGGGGCATTATACCAGACTCTATGAGGAAATTCAAGGAAGAAATCGAATGGAGAGCTTTCCCTCAAATTGTCAATTGCCTGAAAGTACACTTAATAGAGTTGGAATAAATGACCAAATGAAGAAGTGTATGAAAGAAACAAAAAGTGCTATGGAGATTCAGGAACAAAACTTGGAGAATAAAATACTTTTTAAAAAAAATAAACAAGCTTATATTTGTCTTGAGTGTGGAAGATGGAGAGGATTTGATCATTCAAAAGTAGAATTAGTGGTGGGAGAATATTCCCCAAAATACACACAAGGACAAGGACGGAATACGAGTAAATACACACACATACACTCTTTCTCTGTATCTCTCTTTTATACACAGACACATACACACATGCACTCACAGTTGTATTTATCTTTATATAGAAAGATCAGTATTACATGTATTATACTGAGGAATAAAGAGTCATTTTATCATTTTTTTCTTTTTTTCTAGTATATAATGTGAGCTCCAAAATTGTTGACTGTTGACAAGATGGACTGCAAGACCAAGGGAGATAAAGTCCTTTTAAAAATAATTATTAGAGAAAGAAAGGGGAAAATAATTAAGTAATATTTATATACATAGCAGGGAAAATTATATTTGAAATGAAAGATAAGTATAATAGCTTTTTGCTTTTGTGAGGTGATGCAAAATAAATAAATAAGAGCAAATGTCTTCATTTAAAATTGTTTTTCCTTCAAGATGTTATGGTGGAAAGAAAAATGACAGAGTGGGATGTCTAGCTTCTGCTTGTTTGTCTGGACTGCCTAGTTTGCAGTTCAGAATAGATGATAATAGATAGATGATGATGATGATGATAGATAGATAGATAGATAGATAGATAGATAGATAGATAGATAGACACACCTCTGTTTAGAAGAACACATAAATAAATCCTTGGAGATAAAATAGTTGAGTGGGAAGCAGATTTAAGAAACCAAATCAGAGAGAAATATGTTTAAAGCTGGTACCCAGTGAAATACATGCTACTGAAAATATCTTTGATGGGGAACCTTGAGGACTTAAGACCAAGGAAATCTAATATTCAGTTTTAATTATGTACATTATTGTGCTGTAATCCCTTTCCCTGCTCCCAAATTTCAACACATACAGTTGCCTTCCCTGAGTGAGTAGATTTTGTGAAATCTAAGAAAGGATGTTGTGTTCTACACCCAGGGCAGAAAGAAAGAGAATAGAACAACTTTGCAGTAAAGGAAACATTGAAATAAGAAAGGGAAAAGAGGCAGCATCTTAAACCCAGATGTAATTACAAGGAACTAAATCCTCAGGAATTCACAAAAATGGCAAAATTGTGGGTTAGTGAGCTCCAACAATTTCATTTAAATTTCAAAGGAGAATGTGATCTCAGTTCCATATACTTATCCCATTTAGCACATGTGATTATGTTGCAAGCATAGTTAGAACTCTCAGGTCTCTTGAGTCTCAGTTTAGCATTCTTTCCATTATGCAGATGGAGGAAGGTGAAACAAAAGAATCTGCTAATGTTAGAGATTTGGGAGACTGCTGGGTAAGTAAAAAGAAGTGTCCTATCTTTAAGCTAAACTCGTCTAACAAAAAGATCCATCCAATTCTGTATGTAAGAGGTGGCAGAAGAATAAATCTGCTCTAGTATAGGCAATAAGGGGTGCATTTTTTTTGTTAGAGAATTTAAAAGCAATAATAAAACTGACTAAAAGTCAAATTGCTGTTGTTATTATCATGTGCTTGTAAATTTAAACAATACCCATGCTTTTCCCTGCTGGGGCAAACTTGCCACCATTCCCAGCTTTGATGTGCACTGATGACATACACTTGGGAAAGACATATAGTTTTTTTCCCTGCCTGTAAGATTACACCTAGATCATTGCATAAAATCTATATGAAGCTGGGTGACTGAGCTGGAATAAACCTGGTAAAGCCTCTTACCCTTGACAGCTAGCCAATATCACATAGTGGCAATCTCCCTGCTAAGTAATTCAACTGTTCTTTTGAGGTTTATTGCATCTGTTTGCCTATATCCTACTCCATTGCATTATACATAGACCCTTTCATAGTCTCTATTCTCATTTTAAAATTTCACTCCTCAAACTCTTAATGAGCCAGTTAGAAGTAAACTCACCTTAGTATAACATGTAAGTTCCATGGGAATAGGAATAGTGTATGCTTTATTTTTTTGTTGTTGTTTTTGCTTTAAACATCTGTTTAAAAAAATGCACAATAAAACAGTGAAATGAACAAATCCTTCATGTGCATGTGATATTTTGAGTGTCTTTCAAGTATTTTGCCCATTTCTTTAATTGAATAGTTTGTAACAATACATTTTTGATATTACTTCTATTTTCTGGATATGTGTCCTCTGCAACTCCCTTTGAGGACTGCTCCTTCCATCACATGTTGAGGTCACTGTGTTGGTTTGGATCTGGAAGGTCCTCCTATAAAGGCTCATGGTGAAGGCTTGGTCCCCAATGCTGCAGTGCTCAGAGGTGGGGTCTCTGGTAAATGGTTGGATAATGAAGGCAGCTTCATTTCCATCTTTCCACCATCTTACTGGTGGGATCTCAGCTTCCTTTTTGTATATTTTGCTGAGGGAAAAGGTACAAAACACGTATTTCTTGCTCTCTTTCAAGGTTTACATCTTCTCCAGTTTCTGTATATCTTTGGTCATTCTCCTGTACTTTCAGACAACTTCAAATATCTCCCCTGTCCCCAATTTGTCATTGTCATCAGTAGGAGGGTTGGTTTTATGCATACTAATTCACCATTAACTGGAACTGGAACGTAGTCCTCTTGGATTACCAGATGCCTGAATAGTTCTTTCTATATTGTAGGTTCTTAATAATTATTCTTGAAATTAAGTGAAAACAAAATTAATGAAAGAATTCCAAGGCATCTTCATGCTTTGGAAAGAAAAGTAAGGCTTAAAATATTTTGTTATGGAACCAAATTAGTGATATACCACATGCAATTTAATTTATAATTTAATGTTACTCTTACTCCCTGTATTATGTAATGGATTGCTCCCAAACTTAAAACAGCATTTGTGAGTCAGAAATACAGGAATAATTTATCTGGCCACCCCTGGACCAATGTCCCTTATGAGACTGCAATCTTTTCTGAAGTCCCAGCTGGGGAATGGTCTGATTTTTGAATTGTTCTGATTTTGAATTATTCATTGTTCATTTTTGAATTGTCTGCTTGTTAGCAGAATTTCAATTCTTTTCTGGATAATACTGGACTGAGGACCTCATTTTCTTCCTAACTCTTGACCAGAATTTTCTTTCAGGTCCTCACCATGTGGACCTTTCCATGCTACACTCATCATATGGCAACTAACTTTCCTTAGAGAGGAGGAGATAGAGAAAAAATGAATAATAGTGACTGTGTTGGTTTGGATCTGGAAGGTCCTCCTATAAAGGCTCATGGTGAAGGCTTGGTCCCCAATGCTGCAGTGCTCAGAGGTGGGGTCTCTGGTAAATGATTGGATAATGAAGGCGCTAACCTCATCAATGGGTTAATCTATTTATGGGTTCATAGCTTAATGGGAGGTGGTGAGCTTTGGAAGGTGGAGCTTGGTGAGAGGAAGTAAATCATTGGGAGTGCTCCCTTGAAGGGTATATTTTGCCTCTGGCCCCTTCCTCTCCTTTTCTTTCTTTTCTTCTGGGCTTCTATTATATGAGCATCTCTGATCTACCACATACTCCCTGTCAGATTTTTCTGCTTCACCAACAGCCCAGAAACAATGGAGCCAAGTGACCATGAACTGAAACCTTTGAAGTCAGGAGCTAAAGTTGTTCTTTCCTCCTTTTAAGATAAATCTCAGACAATGGAAATCTGACCACCACAGTGATCAAGATGAGCAGGAAAGTCTTTTTTGTTAGCTCATCTTGGAACAGACATCCTGTTCTCCCTGCTGCATGATCCTCACTAGAGGTGAGCCATTAAATGCAATTGAAGGGAAGAGAAATTTACAAAGGCATGAATACAGGAGGCAGAGTTTCCCAGAATCCATCTGAAGATTTGTGTATAATATTCAAATTACATAGAAATATGAAGAGCCATTTAAATAATACACTTAAAAATAAATGGAACTCCTATTTTATTTCAGGCACTGCTGTATCCTAAAGGATAAAAAGATAAGGGAAGGAACCATGAGATGGCACAATGCCTGTCTTCTAGGAGCTTATGGTCTAGATCAGGAGCAAGAGCAGTTAAATGGGATCAGTACTATAAATTTTTAGGAGTTGCAGCAGCAGAACACAATGATTAACATGTAAGAAATGTTTCCTTCACAGAGGAGATGAAGCCTGGGCTGTATGTCAAAGCGAAGGGGTGGGGCTTCATAGGGGAAGAGAAAGCACCTTCCACCATTAATTGTCAGAGTCTAGCAGGAAGCACAGGTGTTCTGAATGATAGAGCCCAATCTCCCCCTGGAAAGAGTAGTGAGGAAGAAGGCTGGCTGGAAGGGCCAGAAGACATCCTAAGAAGGGCATATTACCCCATGCCAAGGACCTTAGACCCTATGGAGTAAGTGGAGCGGAAACATGGAAGGATATAACCAGATGTGTACAATATAAAGATTGCTCTGAAACAAGCTCAGTATGCATTGCCTTTCAAACAAATAGACTACTAAGAAGGGAAATACTCTCATCTCCCATCACACCACCTCTAAGACTCCCCTTTCAGAATGACTAGGTCATAGTCTAGGTGAAAAGTTCTCTCTGAGTGCCTTTACTTCACATCAAATCACACATCTCAATGACAATGTACCACATCTCACTAACATGTAATTTTTCACAAGCACCACCTTTTGTAAAGTACCTGAAAGAATATGATTCAGGTTCATTTCCAGAGAAGAATGAAAGAAAACAGTAGTGTGCCTGCGTAATGTTAACCATAATACACCTCAACCCTTAGCTCCTTTATTTAGCTTGGCAAATTAAATGAACCTCTAAACACTTTAATTACTTTTCCTATTGGCTTTCTTCCTCCACAGGGCAAACTATGTGCCACTCACTTGTTAAAGCCTCTTTTGAAATTCATTTCTCACTTTTCCCCAAAGATCCATAGGCTTTCTATGTAGAAATGAAAAGAAGCGGTGAGGCATGTAGTTAGTGATACTTAAAACTGGATGAGTCACCCCCAAGGAATGTTGGGGAGGTGTAGCAGGGCTCAGCCCTCTACCACAGTCCTCCGAGTTGGGTGAATATTCAAGACTGAAACCCATAATTTCTATTCTTCTAGTCTTTTCAGTGGGATACTCTCAGAACTTTAGAGCAGAATGGACTTATTAACATTTACTTGATTTATACCATGAAAGGGAAAACATCTGGGTAAATCTGGGAGATGATTATATTGCTTAAGCTCTGATCATATATGATCAACTGAGCAAAGAAAGAACAAACAATTTGCATGTATTGGGTCCCTGTGTACATTAAACCTTTCTCCAATATTCTTCAGAAAGACCTTATAGATTCGAGTCAAATCCAAAAGAAGTGTGATCTGGGTTATTTTTATATATGTAGAGATTATGTGTCTTATCAACAATTTATTTGCTTCTTGAAATTTTAACTTCAGAAACAGGTAGGACAGGTATAATTATAATCAAACACTTCTTATGCTCTAGATTATAATATTATATAAATTTATCTACAAAAACATAATGTTTTCTCCTCTAATGTTAGATTAATCTACATGCTGTCCAGCAGGAAGTTCAAATGTCAGGAGCAAAAAAATCATTCACTTTATTACCTGCATCTTCATAGCTGGGATCATGTAGGGCTTTAAAATTGTCATTTAATTATGAATGAGGAAAGGCAAGCTTTCAGTAAGATTAAAGGATCTTGCATGGCCCTTCAGAGAAGGTGATTACTAGGAAAATTTTGCAAGAATATACTACCGGTAAATTAAGTGATGACTGACATGAGGAATGAATGACAGGATGAAGTGAGAGAACTTCTAAATTAGAGAAGCTGTGTTCTAGCCTACTGCCACTTATATTGTTAGGCTTAAAACATTTTGAAGACTAAACACTAGCTTTTTGTCAGTAGGCGCATATTAATATATATATCTATTTGATTAGATAATTTACCATTCTGGAAAGCTACTGACACACAAAACTGATATATGTAGTCATGTCGAAGCAGGGAAGTAGAAATATGTGTGGAAAAAGAAATGGCCAAGTAAAGCCAATTCCCATTATAAAGACTTGATTAATTTAATGTATGATTGTTGGATATTTTGCTATTAAGGCTTTTTCATGTGAAAATTAATGCAATTTAAAATTTTGATTATTTCATGAGCATATGATTACTATTTTTTTTTTTTTTTTTGCGGTACTGGGGATTGAACTCAGGGGCGTTCTACCTTCGAGCTACATCCCCAGCCCTATTTTTATTCTTTATTTTGAAACCGGGTCTCACTAAGTTTCAGAGTACCTCACTAAGTAGCTGAGGCTGGCCACGAACCCGGATCCTCCGGTCTCAGCCTCCCAAATGCTGGGATTACAAGCGTGCGCCACCACGCCTGGCATATGATTACTATTTTAAGAATAAATATAAAATTCTTATGGCCAACTGTAATACAATGTCAAATCCCCTTAAATCAAATTTTAGTTTACAATTTTTTTTGTTCCCAAATAAATTTAAGGAGCAGAAACAAGGAGCAAATAGATAGGTTTTATATTTTCATTTTTTCTTCTCATGTGTTTTAGTATTTACCAGGAATCTGCCAGCCTTCGTGTCCATAAGGAAAGAAAAGGGGCAGAACTGATTATATATCCTATAGTAAGATGTGGTGGGACATGGCTGGGCCCAGCCTAGGCAGCGTCTTCTCTTTCTGTGACCGGGTAACGCTTAACACCACCCCTCAAGGATACTGAAATAGAGTTCCAGGTCAATAGTCTTAGGAGTCCGGGCGTTCTGTTTTCTCAGTCCTACAGTTGTTACCAGAGTTGTTACCAGTGGTGCTAAACACCCTCCTACTCATTACATGTACCTGCCACTTAGTTTTGACTCCATGAACTAATTTGGATTTGAATAGTGATATTTCATTTTACTTCCTTAGTTACCGCTCAATTTCTGTACCCTGTCCTACATAAGAGCTTGGAGCAATTCAGAGCTGAAAGAGCTAAAGTTTCTTACATTTTCCATTCAAGTAAGGCTATGCTTCAAAGAACCTAAAAGGTTCTCTGTTCTCTGTTCCTTACTTTACACTCAGTCTGTGCGGTACTCCACCGATGACCCACACCACCTGCGTGCTTTCCATCCTGACCATTGTTCAAGATGCCCACTACATGGAACCTGGTTCACCTCGGACTTGGATAATTTTCCTACAGAAGAAAGCTTCCCCTTTTTTCTGTTTTGCTCTCTCCCCTGGCCTTGCATTGATTTCCTCATGTTTTCACTAACCTTATTTCTATAAAGGTGCCGTCAGCAGCAATGACATTTCTCTACACTGCCATTTGGATCTTCTATTCTGCACCAATTCTCTCTCCTCCCAGTTTCTAACATATTAGGTATGTGCTCCCTGAACTTTAGTTCCTTCCTTTAAAATTTTTAAAATCTTTAATTGATAAATAGTAATCATATCTTTTTATGTGGTGCAATGTGATACTTTAAGATATGCTTACATTATGGCATGATTAAATGAAGCTAACTAGCAAATCTACACCTCATGTACTTAATTTGTAGTGAACACATTTATAATCTACTCAGCATTTTTGAAATATACACTATCATTTATTTTATTTTGTTATTTATTATATATTTAGTTTATTATTATATATTAATTAGATTGATAAACAGTTTTCCTAACTAAAGTTTCTTTTTGATCAACATCTCACCTTCCTCATCCATCCTTATCCCCTAGAAACTACTATGAATAATTGTGTGTTAGCAAATTGGATAAACTACAAGAAATGAATAGAATTCTAGAAACTACAGTCTACTAGGAATGAGCCAAGTCTAATTCCTTTCTTTACCCAACATGAGCATACTTATATTTTGATTAGATTTTGTCTGGCCCTGAATAGGGAGTTCTTCTCAAATCACTTCTTTTTATCTTTGTTTTCTTTTCTGTTTTATTTCTTAGAGTTTTTTTTTTTCTTTTCTCCCTCTCACTTCTTTTTCTTCCTTTTGTGACTCTATTGATATAAAATAAACTCCCGGTCATTTGATTTAGACAACAGAAATGTCAGTGATGTTTTTCTCAGTCCTCCCTAGCTCCCTTTATCTCATGATTTCATGTCAAAATGCCATGCATTCATTAGACTTTACAAGAAATCCAGTCACTTTCAGGGAAGAAGAGGTCATATTGTACAATCTACCATACTCTTTCATCTCTTACATTTTCTCCCCTTTCTAATCCAATTTCCTCCCTCCTTTACCCCTCACCCAGAGTCCTTTTTCATCTCTGTGTCCCAATTTTTCAGTGATGTCTTCTTTCACCTTAAGTCTAGGAGGGAGGGTTCAAATTATGGTAATTGTTATTGTTGTTATTATTATTCATCAGATTTGTTGAGGGGAAAAATCTTATTCATGAATATACCTGCAAACAGTGGAGGTATAAATTGAAAGGTAGATCTCCTTGGACTTACAGCTTCCAGATTCTCTCCTTTGAGATAAAACTAAACTGGGTTTTTTTTTTTGTTTTTTTTTTGTTTGTTTGTTTTTTTGAGGAATTCATGGATATATAGTTGTGAATGTGTAGATGACATTTTATAAAACATCAATTATGGCATACTACATAAACTGTATTGGATTTGTTGTTGTTATTGGTTGTGGTGGCTTGTTTTTTATTTAAGCTGTCACCTTAGACATGGTTTGATATCAGCATGCATATCATCATTTCATTGTTGTCATGAGACACAAAAACTATTTTTTTTTTTTTTTTGCAGTACTGGGGATTGAACTTGGGGTAATTTTACCTCCAAGCTACACCCCCAGTCCTATTTTTTATTCTTTATTTTGAAACAGGGTCTCACTAAGTAGCTGAGGCTGGCTGCGAACCCGAATCCTCCGGTCTCAGCCTCCCAAGTACTGGGATTACAAGCGTGCGCCACCACGCCCGGCTACAAGAACTATTAAAAATGCTACATTCTGGGTGTGGTGGCACACTCCTGTAATCCCAGTAATTGGGAAGATAAAATAGGAGAATCTCAGGTTTAGGGCCAACTTCAGCAATATAAAGAGACCCTCAGCAACTTAGCAATGTCCAATTAAAAAAAAAAAAAAATCAAAAGGGCTAGGTGAAGCCGGGCCTGGTGGCGTAAGCTTGTAATCTTAGCATTTGGGAGGCTGAGACTGGAGGATCCGGGTTCGTGACCAGCCTCAGCTACCTAGTGAGGCCCTCCACAACTTAGTGAGACACTGTTTCAAAATAAAGGATAAAAAATAGGACTGGAGGTATAGCTTGGAGGTAGAATGCCCCGAGTTCAATCCCCAGTACCGCAAAAAAAAAAAAAAAAAAAAAAACAGCCACAAATTACTTTTACTTTAGATGATTTCTAAGTTCCCCTGCTTATAAAGAATGTAGACATATACAACCAACTCTATGTGTAGTATTAATTACTAGAAATAAAAGTACAGGATCAAAGGTAAGCTTCATTTTTCTTTTTCTTCTATGTTTATAAACTATAAACAGGTACAGTGTTGTAGTTTGGAACTGAATGTCCTCCAGAGACTTGTTTAAGTCCTGTTCCTCAGTGCTGTGCTATTGGAAGGTGGAGAAAATGTCCACCAGTCAATGGGCATGCACTTGAGGGAAATAATAGAATCCTATTTTCCTCTCTTTTATACTTAGCCATGAGGTGAGTGGGGCACATCCACCAAACACTTCTGCCAAGATGTACTGTGCTATCACAGGCCCAAAGCAAAGGGGCCAGTTAGCTATGTACCTCCAAGCTAGAGCCAAAATAACCTTTTTTACTTTATAAGTTGATCATCTCAGGTATTTGATAAAGCTGACTAGCACATAGGGTAAACTGTTTAGATTGTACTAATATTAAGATTAGAGTTCATCCAGAAATATTAAGATTACAGCTTAGCTGACAGTGGTGGTGCACACCTGTATTCATAGTACTTGAGTGCCTAAGACAGTGGTATTATAGGTTCCAGGTCAGCCTTACAAGTTAGCAAGACCTTCAGGAACTTAGTGAGAACCTGTTTCAAAATAAAAAATAAAATTAATAATTGTAATGATAAAAAAGGGATGGGAGTATAGCTCAGAGGTAGAAGGTACCTGGTTTCAACACTCAGTGCCATTAAATAAATGATTACAGCTCAATGAATTATTATATATATTTATACATGAATGTAACCATCACTCTGATCACAATGAAAAATAGTTTCAGCATGCTAGAATGTTCTCTCTTGCAACTCCCAGTAAATAACAATCAATCCACTTCAGAGCAGTAACTATCCTGATTTTTTATTGCCATCAATTAGTTTCTTTTCTTTTCTTTTTAAAATTTTTATTGGTGCATTATAATTATATATAATACTAGGACATACATTAGTTTTGTCTGGTCTTTACTTTCACGCATGACATCATATAATAAATATTCTTTTATACCTGGTTTGTTTTAAACAATAATGTGCCTGTGTGATCTATTCATATTACACATGTTAGTATTTTATTCACTTTTTTCTGTATATAATTTTTTTTATTCTAAACATTGAGCCCAAGGGTATTCTGTCAGTGAGCTACACCTCCTAGCCCTATTTTATATTTTATTTTGAAACAAGACCTTTCTAAGTTACTGTGTGTTGTCCCTAAACCTGTGATCCTCCTGCCTCATGCTTGTGCTAGTGTGACAACATTCCACTGCTCTGTGGTATTCTGATAGATGACTATGTATCTAGTTAGCTACTAAGAGAATAAACATTCTTATAGATTGTTACATTGGTTTAATGTAACAACTAGATTCCTAGGAAAATAGAGCTAGAATAAACCTTTGAGATGGTATATTTCATTTTCAACTTGTACAGATGAGGAGGCTGAAGTCATGAAAAAAAAAATTGCCTAAATTGTACAGCCAGTCACAACAGGGTAGGAACTGGATCTCAGACTTTGACTCTTCTAGTCAAATATTCCTTCTATTATGTCATGCTCTTTTTATAGACTCCCCTTTAGTATGAAAGTAACTTTAGAAAATGGTGATCATGGTATTACCAATAAATGTCCATGGAGAAATTTGCTGAAACTTCTAGCATGTAAGTGAAATAGGACTATATTTCATGTAAATGATGTGTTAAGACATCTCAGAAATTTGCTAATTCATTACATTTCTTAGAAAATTAGGAGAGATTTTAGGTAATTATTTTCTGAGTCCCTTGGGTATCCTTCAATGTTAGTACTCCTAAGCCAAATCTCTATTGAATGATAAGTACTGTCCAGGGCATATATGTAAAAGCTCAGAAAAAAAAATCACTTTTGAAAACTAGAATGGAGGGCCATTAGAGAAATGTATTAGGGCTTGAAAATAAAAAAGAAAACAATTGAGTTATTTTAGTTGAAATTGGAACTGTGTTAAATAGACTTCCCTTGATTGTGTGAATCTCTCTGGTATTTTTGGCTTTAGTTTAGCTGAGTCATCTGCAATAGAAATCAATTTGGAGAAATTTATCAAGTTTCAGTGTTAAATTTGTTCAGCAACAGTGAACCACATACTCTTATACCTGAGCTTCCAGTATAAAACTGTATGATGATATTTCCCTTATTCATTTACACAATTATTTAGCAAATAAAATTATATATATATGTATCATGCATGCCATATTGTTTTGAATTGTATATATTTACCATGCATACACTGGTCCCCAAGCCTTTATTTTTCTATCTTATTTGCTCTTGGGGGGCAAGCAGCTTTCCCAAATCCTCTGTTGCCCTGTGATGTACAGGAACTGGGAGATCCAAGGGAGGATGTTAGGATACCTTGGAAGTCAGGAAATCACATCTGCTTGAGAAAATAGAGGGAAAGATAGTCAAGTAGAGATGCCCAACTCTTGCCTCCTTCTACACAAAGAAGAATCTGGATAATAAGTAAATAGCAGTATCACAAGGAAAGTGGCACTGGAACCCATCAATGAATAGATGAAAACACTTTTAGACACTGAGACTGGCATTGGGAGCAGAAATCATCCATGACTGTGAGCCCAGGTCCCTGACTAGATAGGACTCTCAAGTGGAGAAAAAAAAAAAAGGGTAAATGGGAGAGTTTCAGTGAGACCCACTGCTATGGATGCTGGAAACCTCACCCCAGACACCTGAACACTAGCATTAGGAGGAACAGATTTGGAGCCCAGTTCGGGGAATGTCTTGTTGTCTGCACCATAGCTTTGCTCCTGAGAAGAAACTTCCACTGTGTTTTCCTCAACCCTCAGATGCCAGGCGCTGCACCATGGGTGACACATTCCTGGCAGAGCTCATTGTCACTCAAGTTGCCACCCTAATTGACCCAAACTGCACAGGTGACCCAAGCCACAATCTGCCAGAGGGCCCTCCATTATTGCCTGAGCTGCTCAGTCAGCAACTCTACTGAATTTGCTTCTTGGTTACTCAGTGCTGCAGTGGAATCTTTAGTTTTTTTCTATATTGACAATCATATCATCTGTAATTGGGGTAATTCAGCTTCTTATTAGTGTGCTTTTTAATTCCTTTTTGTTGCATAATTGCTCTGGGTAAAACTTCAAATATAGTGGTGAGAGAAGAAATTCTTGTCTTATTTCAGATCTTAGAGGAAACACTTTCAGTTTTTCCCTATTCAGTAGATCGTTACATATGGACTTGATATATAGCCTTTTTAGGTTGAGATATAATACTTCTATACCTAAATTGTTCAGGGTTTTTATCATGAAGGGATGTTGAATTTTATAAAATCCTTTTTCACTATCTATTGAGATGATCATATGCTCAATATCCTTCATTCTGCCAATATAATGTATTACCTTTATTGATCTGCGTATGTTGAAACATCCTTGCATCCCTGATATAAATCCAACTTGATCATAGTGAATGATCTTTTTCATATGCTATTGGAATTGATTTGCCAGTATTTTGTTGAGAGTATGTCTATATTTATCAAGAATGTTGGTCAATAGTTTTGTTTGTCCTTGTCTAGTTTTAGTATTAGGGTAATGCTAGATTTTCTCAATGAGTTTGGAAGGTTATCTCTCCTTTGCAATTCTCTAGAAAATTTTTAGAAGAATTAGAATTAGTTCTTCTTAAAAATTTGGTAAAATTCATTAGTGCGGCCCACTAGACCTGGGTTTTTTTTGTTGTTGTTGAAAAATATTTCCACTTTTTTCACCTATTTTATGGTGGTTCAATTGTCCTAAATGCTCTTGTCATTTTTTATTTAATTGTTTTGTTTGACTAGTATATTTCAAAACAAATTTCTTCAGGATCAGATATTCTTTCTTCTACTTACTTTAATCTATTGTTATGGATTTCAACTGTATTTTTAAATTTAATTTCTGAGGTTTCTGTTTAATTCTTTTCAGTATTTCTCTCTCTGCTGAATTTATCATTAATATTCACTCAAGTAGTTGTCTGTGTTCGCTAGAGTCTCACTCAGTTTCCATATAATCATTATTTTGGATTTTTATCAACATTTCATCCATATCCTTTTCTCTGGGGTCTGTTGTTATGTTTCTCTGGAGGCATCATGATAGCTTGCTTTTTCATATTTCTTGTGACTCTATGCTGAGATTTGCATATCTGGTGGATCACTTGTCTCTACCACTATTGTAAGGTAGCCTTCATTGTAAGCAACTTTCTCCAGAAGATGTGCCTTTGGGTGTCAGTTTGGTAAGCTATATTAGCTTTACTTCCAGTTGGGTCCCATGACATATTCTCCCTGTAGCTTCTCCAGCTGTCATCAGTGAGTTTAGTCATGGTGCATGTAGTGGCAGGGTTAGAGAACTCTGTCTCTTGGAGCCATGGGAGGTATCCTAGTGGCCCAGGTGGGTGTGGTACACTCAGCAATAAGAGTGTGGTGGCTGCTTTTTGGCACTCTGGCAATGGAAGTGGTGGCACTGGGGAATGGTGGATTTTCCTTGGCATAGTGGCATGCTCGTGGACCCACCAGTGACCTCTGGTGACAAGGGCTGTCCATGGTAGAAGGGGACATAAAGCATGGAAAAGACAAGTACTGCATGATCTTGCTCACATATGAATGTAACAAAGTTGATCTCATAGAGGTCAAGAGCAGAATGGTGGTTGCTAAAGTCTAGGGAGACTAGGGAAAAGGGATATTGGAGAATAGTTGACAAGTGGGTACTAAGTTACAGTTGAATAGGAGCAGGAAATGTCGGTACACTATTGTAGAGTAGGGTGATGATAGAAAATAATAATATTTTGTATGTTATGTATATGTATGTTTCAAGAAGCTAGAAAGATTTTGAACATTTTACCATAAAGAAATGATAAATGTTGAGGACATAGATATGTTTAATCTGATTTAAACATTATACAATATAGAGCTGCTCTGATTTTAATAATTTCCTGTGTTCTTTGGAGGTTAGATGTTCCTGTTTATCAAGGACTTTGAGGTGTCATTAGGTTGTTTGATGATTTTCTGCTCTTCTCATGTGGGCACTCAGTGCTATGAATTGTCCTCTTAGTACTGCCTTCAAGTTCCCAGAGGTTTTGTTATGCTGTGTCTTTATTTTCTTTTGTTTCTCAGAATTTCTTAATTTCTCCCCTTACTTCTATGACTCATTCCTCATTCAGCAGTATGGTGTTCAGTCTCCATGTTTTTATGTGGTTACTCTGGGTTTTCTTATAGTTGATTCCTAGTTTCATTCCACTGTGGTGTGAAAAGGTAAAGGGTATTATGTCACATTTCTTGAATTTGCTAGTGCTTGCTTTATGGCCCAGAATGTGTATTTTGGAGAAGGTTCTCTGAGCAGCTGAGAAATAAGTGAATTCAGCTGTAGTTGGGTGGAATATTCTGTACGTGTCAATAGGTCCATTTGGTTTATGGTGTTCATTAGGTCTGAGGCATCTTTACTGACTTCTTGTCTAGAATAGCAGTCTAGCGGTGTTAGATGAGTGTTGAAGTCTCCTAGTATTATCGTATTGGGATCTATGTTTGACTTACTATTGTGAAGAGTTTGTTTAATGAAAGTAGCTGCACCTATATTTGGGGCATAAATGTTGACTATCATTATTTCTTCTTGCTGAATCGTTCCTTTTACTAGTAAAAAATGACCTGCTTTGTCTCTTCTGATAAACTTAGGCTTGAAGTATAATTTGTCTGATATCTTAGTTGCTACTCCTGCTTTTCTTCAAATTCCATTGGCATGGATTACCTTGCTCTAGCCCTTCACCTTTAGTATTTGGGTATCTTTACTTGTAAGGTAAGTTTCTTGCAGGCAGCAAATAGATGGATTCTGGTTTTTAATCCACTTTGCCACTTTACATCTCTTTATTGGGGAGTTGATGCCATTTATAGTCAATGTGATTATAGAGAGATGATTCTTAATTCCTAACATTTTGAGTTTTAACTTCTGTTTGAGGTAGTGTTTATTCTTCTATACTTAGTTGTTTGCTTGCTGGAAGTTATTGTTTCTCTGTTCTGGTGTTTATTTGTTAGTTCTTCTTTGTAGTTCTTCTCTTTGAGTATTTTCTCTAGTGCTAGTTTGGAAGACATAAATTCTTTCAACTTATGTTTGTCATGGAGTGTTTAATTTTCCTATCAAATTTGAGAGATAGTTTTGTTGGGTAGGAAAATCTTGGCTGCAAGTTGTTGTCTTTCAGAGTTTGGATATGTTGTTCCAGGTCTTCTGGCTTTCATGACTTGGATTAGGAGGTAGGTCTGGGGTGATTTTAATTGGTTTGCCTCTGAATGTCACTTGGTATTTTACTTTCATCACTTTTAAGATTCTTTCCTTGACCTCTGTATTAGTCAGTTTGATTATTATATGGTGTGGTGAGCCTTTTCTTTGATCTTGCCTAAATGGGCAAGATCTGCTATTACTTCTTTGAAAAGATTGTTAATTCCTTTGGTTCCAATTTCTATTCCCTCTTTTATGCCTATTATTCTTAGGTTAGCTCTTTTAAAATAGACCAGATGTTAATGTCTGATTCACGCTGTCAAATTGTTTTCTCCAAATTGTATACTATGTGTTCATTTTTGGAGTGGTAATCCTCTAAGAGTGAGATTCTATTTTCCATGTGGTCTAGTCTACTGTTCATAGATTGTATTGATGCCTTCATTTCAATTATTGCATCCTTTACATCCTTCACTTCCTTCAAAGCTTCTTTTTGGTTCCTGTTCAGGGTGTCAGATTCTTTATTTGTTCCTTCATTTCTTTCAGGCTCCCTCTGAATTCTTTTTGGAAACCCTGTATCATTTATACTATTAAAGATCTGAATTGTTCTGGCAATATCTGCAATTCTGTGTTGGTGTTTTCTGCTATTGTGGGGTTGTGGGAGCTCATTGTTTCCTTGCTATTCTTCCTTCCCATGACTTCTGACTCAAGTTTATATCTTTGTTGCTTTTGCTAGCTTTCTCTCAGTTTATAGGTTTCTTATGTCTATTTTTTCACTCTGAATAGTATCTTATTGTGGAGGTATCTATTTACTACTAAGTATGCCTTGTGTTGAATAGCCTCTACTGTAAGGTTATTCTCTGTTCTCTGTTGTGTTTTTATCACCCTTGAGACCAGCCTTGAGAACTGTCTCTACTATCACCCCACTTTTGCTCTACCTGTTGGTCATCTGTTGCAGTTACACTGGGGCTCCTTCTGTCCACTGCAATGGTGGTGTTGATGAGTTTTAGCTGTTAAGGTCTGGGGTCCTGTATATTGCTTCCATTGTAGGGATTCAGCTTAAAGGCACGAGTGGAGCAGGTTGTGCCCTATGCATTTTTAAACCTGGATGCACAGGGTGTTGGGCGATTTCTTGTATCAGGTGTGGGTCTTTTATTCTTGGTGTCTGGGAAGTCTTTTCTGGTGGTTCACCTCTCTGGTCTAATCTTAACGGTTGGGATTTATAGGTGTTAGATATTATATACAAGGGCAAGTTATGTTATATTCAATGGTGAAGATGGGATGAAGGATGAGAAGCTAGAGTGATGGGTGCAGAGAGAGGGTAAAGTAGAGGATATGATCAAGTAGAATGAGGGTTTGAGTGTAGTGGGGTAGTATATAGTGGGGGTTAGAGATAGTGAATATGTAGGGGAATTCTAGCAGTCAGTGTCAGGTATTTAGTTGTGATATGAAATGGATTTAATATAAGACAAAGAGAAAAAAGAATAAGGAAAAAAACTATTGAAGATAAGAGAGTAGATAGGAAAGAGTGGGGGAAACTAACAAATGATGAGGAAGAGAGCAAACAAAGATAACAAAATGACCAACAAACTAATGAAACAAACAAGAAATCAAAACCAAACAACAACAACAACTATAATATCAACAACAATGAAAAAAAAGAAAAAGAAAGAGAGAGAAAGAAGGAAAGAAAGAAAGACACAACAACCCTGTAAATATACAAGTACAGAGCAGGCTTGGTTTCTGCAGTCCTCCTGGGTCTGTGTGTATATATTCAGCTGTTCAATGTCTGCTCAGTATAGTAGGTTTTTGCACATGTTCCAGTGGTTAGGACCCTGACCTGATGTCTCTCTCTGTCAGTGCAGGCACCAAAGTGCTGCTGGTACATCTCCCAAGCACACTTGAGTCTTTGAGCTCTCCCCAGGGCAGGTCCTTGTGCCAGTCTCTGTCTATGAAGGTGGTGCGTGTCACTGGGGCTGGATCCAGTGTAAGCCCTGGCCTCTGCACTTTCCACAGACCCTGCATTTGCTTCTCTCTGTCAATACAGGTGGCATGTTTCTATTGTATTCGCAGAAGGTTCTCTGGAACTTCATAATGAGTCTGTGTCCAGCGAGCTCTGGGCCTCTCCATGTTTCTGCTCTAACCCAGCCACCACAGGCGTGAGCTACATAGTCTCAAATCTCCAGGGTCTATATTTGCCAGGAGCCCCTTTGGCCATGCTGTTAACTTATGGTTGAGCACTGCTCTGGGTCTGGAAGGAGAGGTGAAATAAGATGAGTTGCTGCTGCTGCTGCTGCTGCTGTAGGGTCCAGTGATGCATCTGGATCATTTAAATCTCTGTCGAATTTGTAGCAGGATATCGACTGCTTAGGATGTGGAGATCTGCAGCCGCTTAATCCACATCAGCTTTCTCTGGCATCTCTGCCGGAAGTCTTTAAATGCCACAGTGCTAGCAGACCAGGCACTATACACACAGTAAAGATGGCACAGCTGGCTGTGGGCGCCTATCTGCTGGTGTGGCGTGGATCCCCTAGGCTGCTGCAGGTTTACCTGTGCCACGGGGTAGGCCAGTTTGGCGTGGGTCCTCCGGTGAGTTTGGCGTGGGTCCTCCGGTGGGGCGCGGGTCCACTGGTGCTGAGCTGGATGGCTGGTGCTACCTGGGACTGGCTGTTCATCCCGGGACCGCACAGGTCCACTGGTGCCAGGCGGATCTTAGATTTAGTTTTAAATATTACAATTTTCTGATGTGTAGACATATAAGATTAAGTCAACAATGCATGTGTGGAATTTTGATATTTCTAGTATTATATTAAGTATTATCATGTAACTGATTAGATAAACTTTTAAAAATTTGTATAAAATTTGTACTTTAGGCTACATTTTTATTCAATATGTTTTGAATTGTGGCTTTATAGTTCAATCATTCATTGCATATTGTCAAAAATTTTTCCTATTCTTAATCGTATTAGGAAAACCAATCTGTAGCCTTCATTTAAGTTAAATCTGCCAAGATTACTTTTAGAAGAAATACACATGATTTGGGCTTAAACCAGTTATTTAACAGAAATTTATTATAGATGTTTTTGAGTTATTAAAATATCTTCAAAAAGAAAATAATCAATTTTATGAAAGGTAAAATAAATAACTACTTGTTTTTCATGAAACTACCCTTGCACATACATTGTTATACTCTATCTCATTAGCATATAATGTTGAAGGAAAATGTGATGAGACATTTTGGTCAATGTGGGTAAGGTTAAAAAGTCATGTAGGATTTCTTTTTAAAAGGAAGGAAAAATTTCTTTCACCTAGAATATTGAATTATATTAACTAAAGTTTGTATGAGAAGAAGAAAACAGACACAAAGAAAAGGCTAATAAGTTGGCTATAATAAGTACAATCATATTTAAAAATGTCATTTTGACTCAAAAGAACTCTGGTGTTTATTTTTGGATTATTATATCTATAATTGCAAATTAGACAAATACACTGCAAAATATAGATACAAAAGTTTTATGCATAGCTTTCCTGAGCCTGAACATTATTTTGAGTATTCCTGCAGGATAAAAAGATTAAGAAAGGTGGCCATAGAATGACATACTAAAAGAAAAGTACTGCCAAAAACTGAAATTAGATCCTTCTCTCATACCATATTTAAAAAATCAATTAAAAATGAAATGTAAGACCTAAACTTATAAAATTTCTAGAACAAACATTAGAGAAAAGCCCAAGACACAGGTCTGGGCATTGATTTCTTTTCCTTTTCTTTTTTATTTAATCATGTACTTAAAGACCAGGAAACAAAAGCACAAATAGACAAACTATGCTGGGGATGTAACTCAATGGTATAGCACTTACCTAGCATGCACAAGGACCTGGGTTTGATCCTCAGTACCGAGAAAAAATAAATAAAAAAGAAAGCAGACAAATGGGATTATATGAAACTAAAAAGTTTTTGCATAGCAAAGTAAACAATCAACATTGTAAAGAGATAAACTATGAAATTGGAGAAAACATAAAAGTCATATATTTGATAAAGGGTCAATATTTAAAATTTATGAAGAATTCAAGCTCAATAGTAAGAAAACAAACATTTGATATTTTAAATGCACAATAGATCTACATGGATATTTATTAAAAGAAGACATAAAAATGTCCAACAGATATATGAAAGAATAATCAACATCACTAATCATCAGAGAAATACAAATCAAAATCACATGAGATATCACCTCATTCCAATAAGAATGACTATTATAAAGGTGTCACATAGCAAATGCTGGCAAGAATGTGGAGAAAGGGAAACCCTTTCACATTGTTTGTGGGAATGAACATTGGTACAGCTATTCTGGGAAATAGCATGAAAGATCTTTGAAGAACTAAAGATAGATTTGCCATACAACCCAGCTTTCCCACTTCTAGGTGTATATCCAGAGGAAATATTTTAGTATGTCAAGGATATTGTACTCCATTGTTCACTTTAGCTTCACTCAACCATTGCCAAGATATGGAATCAACCCCAGATATACTTCAGTGGATGATTGAACAAAGAAAATTACACACACATACACACATATGCACACATTGGAATACTGTCATTCATGATAAGAATTAAATCCTCTAACCTGTGACAACATGGACAAACCTGTAGAACACTATGTTAAATGAAATTAATCAACACAGAAAAATAATACCACATGATTTCACTTAGATGTGGATTCTAAAACAGTTGAACATAGAGAAGTAGAGAGTAGACATGGTTATTGGGCGTGGGGATAAGTGGGGGCCAGGAACTTAATTTGGTGAGATGTTGGTCAAAGGGTACAAAATTTAAGTTAGATAAAGGAGTAAGTTCAAGATATCTATTGTATAACATGATGAGTACAGTTAATAACACTGCATTATATTCTCAAAAATTTTATGAAGAGAGATCTTATGTCCTGACAAAAGAAAAATGATAATTATGTGACACAAAGTTAAATAGCTCCAATCAGTCATCCCTCAATTTGTACATGTTTATTTTTAATTTTTTATTTCTTGTGTAATTTAAATTATTGGATAATATGCATTAATTGTAGATATTGATGGGGCACAGCATGATATTTCAGCATGTGTTCCGTATACACTGATAAAATCATTAATTAGCATTTCCATAACTTTATCAGTTATGTTCAGAGTCTTTGAATCCTTGCCTTCTAGATCTCCATAAAAACATAATAGGTTGTTGTGAATCTCCGTGCTGTGGAACACCAGAACTTATTTCTTCTAACTAGTTTTAGTAGCTTTATCTATCCTTTCCCAATCTCTGATGACCACTACTGTACAATCAGGTTGACTTTTTCTAAACTTCTACATAAGAAAGAACATGCAGTATTTGTCTTTTTGTATCTGGTTTATTTTACTTAACATAAATTCTACATGTTTGTTCAAGTTGTCACAAATTATAGGATTTTATTCTTTTTTTTGGCTGAATAATATTCCATTGTGCATATAGACCACATGTTCTTTATCCAATCATCTGTTTCTAAACACTTAGGTTGACTTCATATATGGTGAATGAAGCTGAAATGAACATAGGAGTGCTTACAATATTGACATACTAATTTTATTTCCTTTGGCTATATACCCAGAAATCATATGGCAAATTATATGGCAAATCTACTTTAAGTTATTTGAAGAACCTCCATACTATTTTCTATAATGGCTATGATAATCTGCATTCTCACTGACAGTATTCAAACATTACCTTTTCTTCACATTCTAGCCAATACTAGCTATTTTTATTTTTATAACAGTAATTTTTATTAGAATGAGGTAATATTTCATTGTGATATTTGTATTTTTCTGATTTTTAGTGATGTTGATTATTTGTTTATATATCTGTTGGTCATTCGTATGTCTTCTTTCAAGAAATGTCTATTTAAGTCTATTTCCCATCTTAAAATCAGTTATTTGTTTTCTTATCATTGAGTTTTTTAATATTCTTTATATATTCATGATATTAACCTATTAACCCTTAATCAAATACATAGATTTCACATATTTTTCTCCAACTTCATAGGCTATCTCTTCATAATTCTGATTATTTGCTGTGAAGAAGCTTTTTAGTTTTGTGTAATCCTATTTGTCTATTTTTGCTTGCAGTTTGTTGCAACCCCATTTGTCTATGTTTGCTCTTCCTTGTTGTGCTTTTAGGTTCTCCTCCAAGAAAATCCTTACCCTTTCCAATGTTCTGAAATGTTTTCCCTATGCTTTATTCTAATAGTTTCATATTTTCAGACCTTACATTTAAGCCTTTATTCCATTTTGAGTTCATTTTGTAACTGGTGCAAGACAAGGGTCTAACTTCTCTCTTCTGCATATGGATATTCACATTTCCCAGCACCAGTTATGGAAATAACTGTGCTTTCCCCAAAGTGTGTTCTTATCACCTCCTTTTGCAATATAATTTTTTTACAAATATTGTTTCCTCTTACATCCAAGAATCAAGTCACTCAAAGTCAAAACATTTTCATGAGGACCTCTCAGAGAATTGTTCAACAGGTTCATGTGACGAAAAATGTCCTACAAGTTCTATAGACCAGTGTTCTGCAACTATTCATCTTTAGAAAATCTTAACAAAATCTGGCTAATATCTTGCTAGCATTCCTGCAGATATTTTTGTTCCAGTTGGTGATATATTAAAAGAAATTGAGGAAGATGAATGGGAAGGACAAGTTGTCCACTCACCATCATTTCCTTCTTGCAATATAGAAAAAGAAAAACCTCACTGTCAACAAACAGAGAATGAACTCTATCGAGTGAAGCCACTTTACTGTTTGCTTCTGTATGTGGCCAATAATGAAATTAATCACAGAATTGGTGAGTCACGGCCCATCTCTACTAATATAAGCATTACACAGTTTGTAAAGTTCCAAAATTATGCTTTTAAAAAATTATCTCTAATGTAAAACTCCTAGCAATAGGTCACAGAAACCCCAGAGTTCTATAGAACCCAGTTAAGAAATAGAGTCTAGGAAAGCAGAGTTCTACAAAGCTTTTATACTTTTTTATTTATCTATTGTTTTGTAATAAACCACTCCATACTTAGTGACTTAGCAACATTTATTATTTTTCCTTACATTTCTTGCATTGCCTGGATAAGTCATGTAATTTTTTTTTTCCCCAAACCTGGGCAATTCTTGTCTGTGTGATTCCAGTCAAATGGTAGCTGGTGCAGGAGTCATCTGAAGTTTCTTCTGGTGCATGGCCTGGGAGTCTAGAACATGGAAGAGTTATTTGGCTATCATTCTCTCTTCATGTGACCACGTGGCTGGCTTAGGCTTCCTTACAGTATGGCAGTCTTAGATTAGTGAGATGTGTGTGTGTGTGTGTGTGTGTGTGTGTGTGTGTGTGTGTGTGTGTGTGTTACTAGGGATTGAATCTAGGTGCATTCTATTTCTATTCTTTGTTTTTGAAACAGGGTCTCACTAGGTTGCTAAGTTTTGTTACATTGCTGAGGCTGGCCTCAAACCTGCAACCCTTTTGTCTCAGCCTCCCAAGTACAGAGATTATAGGGGTGGACCACCATGTCCAGTTTAGGAATTTTTTATGTGCAGTTGAATTTCTCAAGAAGTATTCCAATTGTTTCAGGCAGAAGATGCAATTTTTTTTGGGGGGGGGGGCTAACCTCAGAAGTTCCATAGTATTCTTTTTGCATTTTACTACTCAAGCAAGTCCTAAGGCCAGCTGATATTCATGTAAAGGGAATTCGACTTCACTTCTCAATGGGAGGAATAGCAGCCATCCTGTGACCATGTTTAATTTAACATACACTAGTTGAACTAAGGCCCGAGATCTGTAGGACTTATTCATTTTCTGAAAATGATGGAGAAACTAAGGTTACTAGCAGTTGATTGACTTGCTATTAACATCCTTTAGTGAATTAGAATGAGAGCAATAAAGAGAATTGCTGATAAAGCCCTTAATTCTTCAAGTAGCAGATCCTCCAGTTGCTGAGGATTTCATAAGTGAATAATCTATCCTAAATGTTAAAAGCTACCAGGACAACATCTTAAAGTCTTGTTTATGTGCATTAACAGATCTTGTGCAAATTAAATCTTTTCTCAATTTAATGTTTTATTTCGTCCATCACCAAATCTCCTAATGTTTTAGCTTTTTATCATCTAGAGACATATTACAAAAAGCTACTACACTGATCATTTTCTTAGAGGTTATTTTATCCTAGTGATTCTACAGAATGGAATTGCTGCTTTTCCTTATCTTCTGAATATTAAACTGTAATGTCAACTAAATATCATAAAGTTTAGGTTATTTAACATATTCACTCATGAAAATCCACTTAAATCTCAATAAGTAGAAACCAAAATGTTAGCCCTTTGTCTGCATACATTTATTTTAAACAACTGTTTGGGAGGGAAGAAAAAAAAAGTTTTTTACAAGTTTATTTATGTGAACTTTCTGGGGAATGAGAATGTCCCCTAGTTTTCTCTTCTTATCCAAATATGTCTTTTTTTGTAACTTTTTTTTCTGGGCACATTCTGCCACTTTAGTTCTCCTTGACTTTTCTTATTTTGTTTTCAGATGGAAACTTCATTCTCTTTTTGGTTGCCAGTGAATGTTTGTGTAGGATTGACTAGATAGTGCCTGATAACGGTGCAAGACAGTCTCTTTTATGTTTCTCTAGTTTCCCTTGCAATGTGTAAAGGTATCCTCTTTCATGTCATCTAATGTTGGCATGCAGGCATAGTAAATGTGTGTACATATGCGAACAAAATGCCTTTGTGTGCCATGTATAAATGCACAATATTTGTTTTAGTATGCATCTTAAATGTCCCTTGAAGGCCCATGTGTTGAAGACTAGTGCCCCAGCCCATGAGGGTATTGTGAAATGGTGGAACCCTTAATAAGTGGAGTCTATTGGAAGGAATTAGGTCATATGGATGTGTCCTTGAAGGAGATATTGGAACTACAGATACTTTTCTTTGCTTCCTGGATGCCTTGAGAAAAATAACTATTTCTGCTATGTACTCCTACCTCGATGTGCTGCCTTGATAGGTCTATAGGCAAGGGTCTAAACAACCATGGAATGAACCATCTGAAACCAAGAGTCAAAACAAACCTTTCTTCCTTATAAGTTACTTATCTTAGGTATTTTGTTATAGAAACAAAATGCTGACCAACATAGTACCCTTCCCAGACACTGCAATCTAAGAGAAATGAGCTACCAAACTCTATCGCAAAGTTAAAACTTTTTTTTACTAAGAAATTAACATTAGTTACAATGCACCAATTAAAAAAATAACATGGAGAAAAAAAGAAATTAGTAAAAAAATAACTACACATATTTTGTATGACATTGCTTTCATTTACAAAACAAATTCAAGTAGGCCATTTATTCCTATTCTAACTTCAAAGTATCAGAGAGATTAAAGGCTTAAATTTATGATAATGGTTATGGGATGTATGACCAAAACATTTAGAGATACTTAAAATTATTGGTAAGAATTGGGAATAAGCATATTATCTATGCTTATTATCTAAGAATTAAATTATGAAGGAGTTTATTTAAAGTAATCACAACTGCTGGGCGTGGTGGCGCATGCTTGTAATCCCAGCATTCGGGAGGCTGAGATTAGAGGATCCGGGTTTGCGTCCAGCCTCAGCTACCTAGTGAGGCCCTCCACAACTTAGTGAGACTCGGTTTCAAAATAAAGAATAAAAAATAGGGCTGGGGGTATAGCTCGGAAGTAGAATGCCCCTGAGTTCAATCCCCAGTACCACACAAAAAAATAAATAAATAAAGTAATCACAACTAAATATATTTGGCTCACTCTAAAAAATAATCAGTAAATACAGTGAAGATGATTGGAATATAAATATTAGAGTAACTTTGCCATAAGAAACAGATACTCTTTTTTAATTTTGGTACTGGGAATTGATCCAGGAGCATTCTACCTCTGAACTACACCCCAATCCCTTATTACTTTTTATTTTAAAGCAGGATCTCTGAAGGTCTCATGAAATTGCTGTGGCTAGCCTGGAACCTGCAATCCTCCTGTTTTAGCCTCCCAAGTACTGGGACTACAGGCATATGTCATCATGCTCAACAGAAGAATATACTTTTAAGGAAGAAAGTTGCATGGGTATAGAAAATGGACATACAAAAGTTAGTAAACAATTATCAGACTAAAATTATTTGAGGTTGGACAGATAGCCTCTTAAAATTAGAGGGAAGGAATGGGGAGATTTGAGAAGGGCTAAATGAGTGATGTGTGCATGTATACCTCTACCATCTTGTACCTCATTAAGACGTATGATTACAATACACTAGTAAAAAAATAAAAAATAAATTAAAAAACCCCAAAATATATAGTTGAACCCCCCTGTGTAAACAAAAAAAAAAAGAAGAAAAGGAAGAATTTTTTAAATGTGACCAGTAAGATTTGAGTCTAATTAGTAGTATTATATACCAGGAACTGTCTTAATATTTTTACATGTATGAACATATTTTATTCTCACAAGAAGCTCTTATTTTTACAACTATTAGATTATTTTACAGATTGAAGAAATGAGTTATAAGGATTAAGTAATTTGTGTAAGGTTACTTGGTGTTAAATATATCATTCACTGTCCCAACCATATAACAGCATCCCCATGGATGCTTCAACGCATGGATTTCTCATTTTTGTTGGTTTCTTGGCAAAAGTAATATGAAATAACAAGAAGGCAGCAAGAGTCTGAGGCATAGTAGGATTATCAAGATATCCCCTAGAATTATACATGTGTTCACTACATCAATGACATCATGTTAATTGAAGTGGATGAGCTAGATGAAGCAGTATATTGAAGGCAGAGAGAGCACCCTAGTTACAAGAGATGAGAGTGTTTTCATATGCTGCCACTGAGGCTATCTATATTTTGCATTTTGTCTTTAGTTGGCAATTACTCATCCTTCAGTCTTTCATTGCCCCTTTTCAAATCATCACTTGCCTCCAATAATAGCCATCCAATACCATCATCCTTATAATCAACATTCCCTTGTCTTTCTCAAAGTGCACTTCCATCTACAGATAAACCATCCCATTTCACAAGTAAAAATTTTAATAACTGTAATCTGATCACCTACAAAAACTATGCCTATACATTAACCCCTAGTGATAGGTTCATTCTTGCCAGGTAGCCAGCAGGCAATTCAGTTTTAAAACCCTATGTGACAATTGCTTTCTCAAACTGCTTCCAACACCAACTGACTCAGATTGGTTTCTTCAGGAAGCAGCCTCTGAGATGAAAATTTGCATGCAGGAATTCCAAAGAGAAGTTTTCCAGGAAATACCTTTGGGCAGGGGGAGAGTAACGAAAGCAAAACCTGGCAGAGGGAGAGTTTTACCCGCAGTGAAGTTTTGTAAGAGGACTCAGTCAGTCCTTGTTGGGATGGTGTTGGGATGGTGTTGGGATGACCTTTAAAAGTTGTCGAGATTCATGCAAGGATGTTTATAGTCTCATATAAACCAGTCCTTGGATGCAATACTGGTATGGGAAATGGAGTATGAGTTTGGGTAAGTATGGGAGAACTATTCACTGAAAACTCTTAACTGTAAACACTGAGATAAACTGGGGGAGAAGCTGATGGTGTATGATGACATTCACTGCAGTTATTTCGGCTGTAGACCAGAACACCAGTTGAATTACTCTTAGATAACTTTCCACCACAAATAGAGTCTTCTTGGTTGTAGAGTGGAGGTAGTAAAACTAAAAGTAGAAGTATTCCCTTATTAAGCCAACACTGCAGTGTTTGTGATGACTAAGAGCACATGTAGAAGTTCTTTATCAAGCAGGAAAGAGGATGATGTTAGTGAGCAACTTGAGCAAAGGCATCATGGTCAGGAACACCAGTCAGATAAAATAGGGCTATATTACGATGGCTTGCATTCTCTGGATTTTAGTTTAACAAGATTTAAAATGGGTACAATAACCTTTTTGTTCCATGGTTGTTACAGAGCACCTAGCTAAGGATGTCAGATGGCATAAGTGGAAAAAATATCCATTTTAGGAGGTGGTGATTTCCCATCAATATCCTGGCTAACTTGGGAAGAAATGTCTCTGTTGATACTTATCATTACAAGTAACTACTTGAAGAGAGGCAGTGGGATGTGAAAATGATAGTAATCCTCTTTGTGTTTCATGTTTATTCAAAAGCTTGAAATGTCTGTCAATAATTCTAGGAGTGACAAGAAGTTCAAATACACTATTGTCATGATAGTGTACAGTAGTTTTTGGTAATGCATGTTTCCAATTTATAAGTAGATTATATAATTATTAGTCTGTGTATTTATTTACTATTGCTATGGATCAAATCCATGGTCTATATTGTTTCTATTAGTAGTAATTGTATTGTATTCTTATTCATATTCAGTATGATTTTTTAAAATCCTGGTATAGACTATATTCCTAATCTTATCTCATTAGTATCATAAAAACCAAATAATTATTACATTTATTTTTTGTGAACTCACATAAAATAGTAAATCCTATAAATACAAGTAACACTGACATAAATCTGATAAGAGATGAATAAAATTCAATTTTTAAATAGGCCAAAATAATCCTTCTAGAATTAATGATAGGCTGAAGTACCAAAAATTGACTTTATTAGATATCTCTGCTACAGATTACTTACCAGCTCAAGGATAGCTTGAACATTTTTTCTATTTTCTGCAGGCGATGCTCCATATGAAATTATTTTTCTAATACAATGCAGAAAATGATGTAGTATAAAGTTTTCAGACAATACAAAATAGCCTATTTGCTAGATGCCACCAGAAGTATAAAGGAATGTATTTTCATTTCCTTTTCTTTTAAAATAAATAGCAGGGGCTACTTTGTCATACCTAAGAGAGTTTCTTGATGAGGCTTTTCTGGTGCCAATGTTCCAGTTTTTCCCAAGCTGCAAGTTTAAAAACCTCAAAGGGCATTTGGCTATATCACAGAAGAAAGACAAGGAAAGGAGGAAGGATGGATCACTAGTATTAAGCATAGAACTCAATTTGGAAAATTACCTGAAAATTGCCAGAGGGTGAATAGAAAGGATGAAAACACAGGGAGTGGTGAGAGAAAAGAGATTTCTATTTTAAAAAGAAAAGAAAGAAGTGAGGAGAGGAAACTTTCAGGAAGGTGGCAACTTCATGAAAACGGTTGAAGGAGTTTAAATGTAGCTCTTAATCTGCAGTGGGAAACACATGCTAAGTGGAGAGCAACCAATACTTGCACGGTGACGAATGTTCCTGTGGCTAAAAAAGAGTTGCAAGATCTCAGAAGAACAGACTGCAAGCCAGGCGTGGTGGTACATTCTTATAATCCCAGTACTTGGGAGGTTGAGTCAGGAGGATCATAGGTTCGATGACAGCCTCAGCAAATAGTGAGAATCTTATCAACCTAGTGAGACACTGTTTTAAAATAAAAATAAAATAGGACTGGGGGTGTAGCTCAGAGGTAGAATGCCCCTGTGTTCAATCCCCAGTACAAAACAAACAACAACAACAGCAACAACAACAAAAAAGATTGCAGCTTAAGTGCAGGTGAAGTTGTATTTGCACCTAAAGAATTTTGTTTCTTTTCCTCTTTTTGTTGCTTTCTTTCTTTTTGGTCCTCTCTCCACATTATTAGCTTATTTTAATTTATATTCTATGTAAAGTTTCAGTGTGTGTAATTAATAAGCAAAAACTAAATAAGTTCACAGTTTTGAGCTTTCTCTAGCTCATAAATATATCTTGAATTATTATGGGCTTAGGGATGTGGAGAAATCTGAGCAGAACTTAGGTCTCCTTTTATATCATACTTCCAAATGATATCTTAAAATCTTCAATTATTTGTTTAATATTATATCAATAGACACCATTTCCATAACCTTATTATATATACAAAATATTCATAGATCCTTGAAGTTTTACAGGTCCTTCTTTCTGCGGCATCTTATAGACAACATGGACAGTTTGTCCAGTGAAGTTTTTTGGGTTTCATCTAGCAGAAACAAAGTCTTCCCTTTCCAGCATTTCCATAGTGTTTCATGCATTTGTAACATTATTTTGACATGGAACTATTCTAGTTTCAGTTCTTTTGAAACTCCCTAAAGACTTCAAAATCAGGCGACAGGCCATCATGCAAGTGTTGCCCGGGAGATGGCTAATTCCAGTTTGCAAATCAACTCCTCACCCACATTTAAGTAAAAACCCCCAGCTGTCTAGTTGGATGTTAGGAGAGGACTTTCAGAAGGCATGCTCCGTGTGCTTTAAATTGCCTCTCTCCCCAAGTACCCTATCCATGGTGAATAGTGGATCTTCATCTTTCACATCAGGGACTATATGCACACCCTGGACATTAGTGGACTAGTTTCTGCCTCATATCTGATAAATCTAAAGGATGTGAAGCCAGTAACTACTCTGATGACATGCTCTAGAGGGTTTAAAGGACCCAGCCATCTGTATTGCCAGGACTTGATGGAATAAAGGCTTCCTGAGCATTGGCTCTGCACAAGATGTGGGTGCTGCATACAGGATCGCTGAGCCCAAACATGCTTAATGGGAAGGACCGCACAACCCAACAGCTTAGCACTTTGGTGGTAGTGAGGGTTGAAGGAGCATTGTCAAAGACGGGGAAAGGCCAGGTGCCCCTGGAACCAGTGACTAGAGTCAGGCAGGGCCCATTCCACAGGGCTATTTCTGCAGGTGACACTGAATGTAGCCCCCAGAGCATTAGCAGCCAATGGAGGATTTTATAGCACTATGGATGTAGAGACCTCTTTACTTAGAGCTAAGGACCAGAGCAGCCAATGTTGAAAATGTGTGAAGGCAGATACACACTCACGCAGGGAAGCAGCATATACAGGAACTGAAGACATACCCGGCCTGCTTCACAGCTGCTTAAATCAGCTCTGTCTTCCCCCTATGAACAGCTCAGGGAGCAGAATTAAGGACAGGCTAAGATGATGGACTGTGATTGTCTTTGTCCTGCTGAGGCTAGGATAACTACATTTTCTAGAATATGAAGTTATAATAAAGTTTGCAAATGCTATCCTTTTGCCTCAAATTTAATCTATGAGTGGAGATCCAACCTTTGGAATTAAAAACATAAAACTAAAATTTGAATGTTCCCCTCCACCATCTCTTAACACACAGTCCACAACATGTTCTGCTTTCACAACCAATTATGTGTTAAATTATAAAGAGAGAGGATATAAAATTGGGGATACTTCCTGCAGCCAAATACATTTGGCCAATGTAATCACAAAAATTAAATGACTCTGATAAATCTTAAAAGAGAATGAGTCATACCCGAGAATGCTACGAATCGAATGGGGGAAAAGTCTGCTACTCAATAATAATCAGTCTAGTTGTGTGGCACAGTCAGGAGTCCAGATTTTATTTGCCTGCCTAGGAAAGATCTTCTTAAATTAGCCCCTTTCAGATAGTAACAGAAGCACAAAGAGAATTTCTTTTTTTTATATTTTATTTTTTCTACTTTTATTGATGCATTATAATCTCACATCATAATGCATTTCATAATGATAGTGACATAACTGGATAGGGCACTTGGTGGGCTTTTCCCTGGCTCCCTCCCCACTCCCCTCGTCCTTGTACAGGATTTGAAATTGACATTAGTATTCTTACATATGAACATACTGTCAATGGAAGTGATTCCTTCATTGATCCTCCCTCTCCCCACACCCCCCCTTCCCCAAGACCACTTGCCTGGCTACACTGGAGTTTCTCCTCCATTATCTGAAGTCCCTCTGGTATCCTGATTATTCCCTTGCTTCAACTTAGGCTTATAATGAAAATGTACTATAAAAAACTCTTTCTATAGATATTATCATAAAACTCTTATGTTTGTAAAGTCAGAGTCATGCTATTTTCCTTGAAAACAACACTATTAATAATAGTACTGATGTTATACAACAGTAACAGCCATCATTTTTATGTCAGACACTGCTCTAGTAAACCTTCATATATGAAGTTTATTCAGACAACCTAATGAGATTGGTGCTCTTATTGTAATAACCTCTTTTATAGAAAAGGAAACTGAAGCTCAGAGAGCTTAAACAACTTTCTTGACATGGAAAGTTTAAAAATGCTCCATATTTTTTGTATGGACAAATTTTGTGAGGCAGAGACAAGTTTCTTCTATAAAAGGAAACAATTCAATAGTTTCATTCTGTATGGTACCAAGTTCAAATGAGATAATACAAAAAATAGATACAATGTACAAATGTGTAAAGAGATCACCATCTTGTGAGATAGTTATAATCTCTGCCTTTAGGACTGTTAATAAGGAACTACATGAAAAACCAACCAATAGACCAATCATTAGGAAAAAGATGAGAGCTCTTGATTTTCTACTAGGCTGGAGATACTGTCAACCTATAAAGGCTGTGGTGATTTGATGATATTTATAGTTGCTGTGATGTTGGTGGGCAGCAGCTGGTACTATTAGACCCCTATATTAATCTCTGTTTCTTTTGGAGGCTGATGTGTAATGTGCCCGATGGAGCCCTGCAAGGGTGAGAGGGTGCCTATAATCTCACATGCTCACATGAGCAGATGCTAATTATGCACTGTTCTCTAGGATCTGTCTCTGTGCTACTCTTCTCAATGGCGCTAGCTCTGATCTGACCCTTCCTTCAGCCTGAGAGACAGAGGAGAGCACCATGGAAATGTACAATAGTACCTGAAGGATGAAAGTTCAGGCAGGTACTTGTGTTTTGATCCATTTGGAAAGGAAATATGGAGGAGAGTGGAGGGAATAACTATGAGGAGACAGTAGTAACTTTTTTCCCAGGAAACTAGGGGAAAACGTGTGGATCCAGTACTTACAGGGTACACAGTTCCTAATAGGAAAAAACTTGATAAATGTTTATCTTAAAACATATTTGGGGCTTCTCTGAAGATTAGGTCAGTCACAAAACATATTATTTTTGATTCCTTAAAAGAGAATTAACTCTATATATAGAGTTGCAGAGGTAATTAAAATGTTTAATTTTAATTTGTTTATTGGATACAAAATATGTGTCAGATTGTGTAGTGCACTGGTGATGAGAAAGGAAGAAAGAAAAGAAGAAAAAAAGAAAGGAAGGAAGGAGTGTCTAAGATTAGATTCTTCCCTTTCATAAGTTCTATAAGCTATTTTAGCTTTTACAGAATGCTTACAGCATGTGAAGGCTGTGCTATCAAAGGCCTAAGGTCAGTAAGGGTTTCATTTCAACGGAACCTCTGACACTGGTGTATGTGGTGCGGGATTTTTGTTGGTAGTTCGATTCCACACAGATACGAGTGTCTTCGGAGCTGGCAGGAGTAGCGCAATCTTGCTTGTGTCTGTTCACACATCTCTCTCCTGCCAACTGTAGGACAGCCTCGTTTTATATACAATGCTTTATATACGTATTTTCTGCTGCTTCCAAGTAGTGACAGACTATTTTATGACAGCACAAACAAAATCTCTCTCTTTTTTACTCCCAGATGCCATAAGAAGCTTAAACGGAGAAGACTGGAGAAAGGTAGCTGGCTTCCTTCACCAAGGAAAAGAGAAAAATTATCTTGAAACTATTCAGGGAATCTCTCCAACAGCTGGCTGACTATTTTTGTGACTTTAAAAAGGAAATTCCCTTTGTGCTTTTGGAGAAATGTACCCAAACCTCCGGAGCGTGTCATCACTGTTTATATGTGACCACAAGACTCCAGGGGCCTGCTTTGCAGTGTCAATCTGCAATTTAAAAATCTATAGCATATTCAGATCAGCCTTATTTGACTTGACTTGGCAAGGCAGACTGTGACTAGGCAATAATACTAGGTTACCAAAAGGGAGGCAACAGAGTTCAAAATGCCTTTTCTTATTTAGGTAAAATCACACTGCTAATTGTGCTGCCACTTGTTCCTTTGGTTGTGTGATAGGTCAGAACAAGTTCTTTTTAGCTACTTAGTTATGGAGATCACTGTTCTAAGTAAACACTATCATAAACTGTAACAACAATAAGAACAACAGCCCCAAAGCTTTCAATAAGGATGCAAAAAAGTGCTTTCTGTGGAAAAGTGCCATCTGGGTGGGTCTACCAAGTAGCCAGACAAACCCATGAAAAACCAGACAGCTTTTGATGTTGTCCCCCAATCTTCTCTTCCACTTATGCTCCAAGTACCCATTGTATGACTCTGCCTTAGGTGCTACAGGTCTCCAGGTCAGTTGATCACAATTATTTAAGACATGGAGATAAAATGTAAATGCCTCCTATATGTGTAGTGTTGAGATGTGGTTCTCAAATTTTGCAAAATCAATAGTCTTAATCTTAGACTTCTCTTACAGAGTGTTATGACTTAGATCTGGAATTTCCCCCCAAAGTCGTGTGTTAGGAAATGCAGCAATGTTTAGAGGATAAAAGACTGGATCATGAGGTCTCTGATCTCACTAGTCTCACCCAGAGCAATACAGGCAGCTAACCATGGACTTAGACCTCAGACCCTGTGATCCAAAGTAAACTTTTGCTTCTTGAAATTGTTCTTATAGGGTATTTTGGTTACAGCGTTGAAATGCTATTAAGAGACCTGTCACTTCTTCTCTGTCGAGCACGTCTAATTATTTATCTCTGTTTGCTGTTTTCATTGTGTTTGCCTACATTTGCTCTTTTCATCTTCATCTGGCACAGGAGAGTCCACCTAATTGCCAAGTGCTGCTAAACCTCTCTGGCCTATCTGACCTATTGTGGGTGTGGTGGCCTTAGAATGCTCCCTTTCCACCATCACATGCTGCCATGTCCCCCTTCTCCACCTTCTCCAGTTGTACCTGTGGTGTGGAGCTGGGCTGTTCAAATGCCAGATATGCGGATCATATGATGTGATTTTAGGCAAACAGCAAAAAGAAAAAAAATTATACCATAGAGTCTTCATCAATAAAATGAATGTACCTACTATGTGTTCTTGTGAGAATTAAATAGGTTGAATCATATAAAAGCCTTACAACAATGCCTGGCAAATAGATTTTAGTCCTATTTGTGTTATTACTCTGTTTAATGGAGTCTGGTTCTGAAAAGATGTTGTTCTTAAAATTTGCTGTTTTTTCTATGAACTTTCTCACTGCTTCCCAGCTTATACTTTTTTCTAATTTATCACAATTCACAAATGTACCTCTCTCCTTGTAAACTCTGTTCTCCCACCTCTAAGTTTGCTAGACACCTCTCAAGATGCACAATGAGGAATCAAATCAACCAGCACAAGTTATCACACGCTCATTCATTTATTCACCCATTTGCTATTTTCCAGATGCTGTGTTTGGCACAAGAGTACTCTTGGCCTGAGACCAACAGTGTGAGGCATATGATATTCTAGTATCTTGATTTTTTTTTCTCTTGAAACTTTCGAGGATTGCCCCTTTGGATCCTGGTACTGAATGATGCTGCTGACAGGAGACTGGAGGATAATTTGAATTTTTTCCTATGGATGATTCAGATATTTTTTTTTTGTATGTGTGTATATGCCCCCAAATACTGTTTGAATTCAGCTCTTTTTATTTCTAGAACATTTCCAAATTTGCATCTTTAAATGTATTTGTCACTCAGAAGACTGATCTTCTTCCTCAGGAGTAGTTAGGTCCAGACAGAGTCCCCTTTCACTGTATTCCATATCTCATATTTTCTTTATAAAGTTGTACACTTTTATTTTGTTTACTCTTCATTCTGTTTTGTTATCCATGTCTATGTAAATTTTGCCTTTATTTATTATATGATTTCTTTTCTTTACCTTTTTACTGCTGCCTGTTACCTTATGTGTTGTGTTCCCCTGTCTCACAATTACATACCCGGTTATTGAATCTCTGCTGTGACATTTATCTTTGTTTGTTCATTTATTTGAATTCATGGGAGCATGCTGCTCTTTAGTAATACTTTTATGCATCTGTGGGTTATTTTTCCTGTTCTTTCCCTCATGTCCCCCTCTACTGGCTTCCTATTCAGTAAATGAACTGAGATTTAACAAGATTATTTGATTACAGAATAGTCATTGTGAGTGGCTCAGGTTCCCAGACAGCAATGATTCTCCCCAATTCACACAGAAGTTCCCAATACAAAGAGATGCACGTGTTTAGTGAATTGTTTATCTCTGTACTTTGGCTGCAGGATTTGCAGCTTTAGGGATCCTCAGGACTCAGAAGCTCTTTCCTAAACAGACAGCTTCCTATGGGATCAGTGAGGAAGAATC